>NW_025571629.1:0-18819 GCF_020424385.1 Procambarus clarkii | reverse complement strand
GCGCTATTTTTGGCCGCTAGCGGCGAAATTTGCACGATTTTAGCCGCTAGTGGCGAAAATCGCCCCATTTTTGGCCGCTAGCGGCGAAAATAGCCCCTTTTTTAGCCGCTAGCGGCGAAAATCGGTCGATTTTTGGCAGGTAGCGGCGAAATTCGCGCGATTTTTGCCCGCCAGCTGCAAAAATCGCATGGTTTCTGGCCGCTATCGTCCAAAATAGCGCAGTTTTCGGCCGCTAGCGGCGAAAATCAGTTGATTTTTGCCAGCTAGCGTCGAAAATAGCACGGTTTTTGGCCGGTAGCGGCGAAAATCGCGATTTTTGCCCGCCAGCTGCTAAAATCGCATTGTTTTTGGCCGCTAGCGGCGAAAATCGCTCGGTTTTTGGCCGGTAGCGGCGAAAATCGCGCGGTTTTCGGCAGTTTGCCGCAAAAATCGCCCGATTTTTGGCCGCCAGCTGCGAAAATCGCATGATTTTTGGCCGGTAGCGGCGAAAATCGCGCTATTTTTGCCCGCCAGCTGCAAAAATCGCATAGTTTTTGGCCTCTAGCGGCGAAAATCGCGCTTTTTTTGGACGCTAGCGGCGAAATTCGCACGATTTTGGGCCGCTAGCGTCGGAATTTGCACGATTTTTGGCCGCTAGGGGCGAAAATAGCCCCTTTTTTGGCCGCTAGCGGCGAAAATCGGTCGATTTTTGGCAGGTAGCGGTGAAATTTGCGCCATATTTGCCTGCAAGCTGCAAAAATCGCATGGTTTCTGGCCGCTAGCGTCGAAAATAGAACGGTTTTTGGCCGCTAGAGGCGAAAATCGCGCTATTTTTGGCCGGTAGCGGCGAAAATCGCGATTTTTGCCCGCCAGCTGCGAAAATCGCATGGTTTTTGGCCGCTAGCGGCGAAAATCGCGTTATTTTTGCCCGTCAGCTGCAAAAATCGCACAGTTTCTGGCCGCTAGCGGCGAAAATCGCGCGATTTTTGACCGCTAGCGGCGAAATTCGCACGATTTTTGACCGCTAGCAGCGAAATTTGCACGATTTTTGGCCGCTAGCAGCGAAAATCGCCCCATTTTTGGCCGCTAGCGGGGAAAATAGCCCCTTTTTTGGCCGCTAGCGGCGAAAATGGGTCGATTTTTGGCAGGTAGCGGCGAAATTCGCGCGATTTTTGCCCGCCAGCTGCAAAAATTGCATGGTTTCTATCCGCTAGCGTCGAAAATCGCGCGGTTTTCGGCCATTAGCCGCAAAAATCGCCCGATTTTTGGCCGCTAGCGGAGAAAATCTCACGGTTTTTGGCCGCTAGCGGCGAAAATCGCGCTATTTTTGGCCGGTAGCGGCGAAAATTGCGATTTTTGCCCACCAGCAGCGAAAATCGCATGGTTTTTGGCCGCCAGCTGCGAAAATCGCGCGGTTTTTGGCCGGTAGCGGCGAAATTCGCGCGATTTTTGCCCGCCAGCTGCAAAAATCGAATGGTTTCTGGCCGGTTAGCGTTGAAAATAGCGCAGTTTTCGGCCGTTAGCTGCAAAAATCGCCCGATTTTTGGCCGCTTGCGGCGAAAATCGCACGGTTTTTGCCCACTAGCGGCGAAAATGGCGCTATTTTTGGCCGGTAGCGGCGAAAATCGCGATTTTTGCCCGCCAGCTGCAAAAATGGCATGGTTTTTGGCCGCTAGCGGCGAAAATCGTGCGGTTTTTGGCCGGTAGCGGCAAAAATCGCGCTATTTTTGCCCACCAGCTGCAAAAATCGCATAGTTTCTGGCCGCTAGCGGCGAAAATCGCGCGGTTTTATGGCCGCTAGCGGCGAAATTCGCACGATTTTTGGCCGCTAGCGGCGGAATTTGCACGATTTTTGGCCGCTAGGGGCGAAAATCGGCCCATTTTTGGCCGCTAGCGGCGAAAATAGCCCCTTTTTGGCTTCTAGCGGCGAAAATCGGTCGATTTTTGGCAGGTAGCGGTGAAATTCGCGCGATATTTGCCCGCAAGCTGCAAAAATCGCATGGTTTCTGGCCGGTAGCGTGAAAAATAGCGCGGTTTTCGGCCGCTAGCGGCGAAAATCAGTCGATATTTGCCAGCTAGCGTCGAAAATAGCACGGTTTTTGGCCGCTAGAGGCGAAAATCGCGCTATTTTTGGCAGGTAGCGGCGAAAATCGCGATTTTTGCCCGCCAGCTGCGAAAATCGCATGGTTTTTGGCCGCTAGCGGCGAAAATAGCGCGATTTTTGGCCGCTAGCGGCGAAATTTGCACGATTTTTGGCCGCTAGCGGCGAAAATCGCCCTATTTTTGGCCGCTAGCGGCGAAAATAGCCCCTTTTTTGGCAGCTAGCGGCGAAAATCGTTCGATTTTTGGCAGGTAGCGGAGAAATTCGCGCGATTTTTGCCCGCCAGCTGCAAAAATCAGATGGTTTCTGGCCGCTAGCGTCGAAAATAGCGCGGTTTTTGGCCGTTAGCGGCAGAAATCGCCCGATTTTTGGCCGCTAGCGGCGAAAATCGCACGGTTTTTGGTCGCTAGCGGCGAAAATCGCGCTATTTTGGGCCGGTAGCAGCGAAAATCGCGATTTTTGCCCGCCAGCTGCGAAAATCGCATAGTTTTTGGCCGCTAGCGGCGAAAATCGCGCGGTTTTTGGCCGGTAGCGGCGAAAATCGCGCTATTTTTGCCCGCCAGCTGCAAAAATCGAATAGTTTCTGGCCGGTATCGGCGAAAATCGCGCGATTTTTGGCCGCTAGCGGCGAAATTCGCACGATTTTTGGCCGCTAGCGGCGAAATTTGCACGATTTTTGGCCGCTAGCGGCGAAAATCGCTCCATTTTTGGCCGCAAGCGGCGAAAATAGCCCCTTTTTTGGCCGCTAGCGACGAAAATCGGTCGATTTTTGGTAGGTAGCGGCGAAATTCGCGCGATTTTTGCCCGCCAGCTGCAAAAATCGAATGGTTTCTGGCCGCTAGCGTCGAAAATAGCGCAGTTTTCGGCCGTTAGCTGCAAAAATCGCCCGATTTTTGGCCGCTAGCGGCGAAAATCGCACGGTTTTTGCCCGCTAGCGGCGAAAATCGCGCTATTTTGGCCGGTAGCGGCGAAAATCGCGATTTTTGCCCGCCAGTTGCGAAAATCGCATGGTTTTTGGCCGCTAGTGTCGAAAATAGCGCGGTTTTCGGCCGCTAGCGGCGAAAATCAGTCGATTTTTGCCAGCTAGCGTCGAAAATAGCACGGTTTTTGGCCGCTAGAGGCGAAAATCGTGGTATTTTTGGCCGGTAGCGGCGAAAATCGCGACTTTTGCCCGCTAGCGGCGAAAATCGCATGGTTTTTGGACGCCAGCGGCGAAAATAGCGCGGTTTTTTGGCCGGAAGCGGCGAAAATCGCGCTATTTTTGAACGTCAGCTACAAAAATCGCATAGTTTTTGGCCGCTAGCGGTGAAAATCGCGCGATTTTTGGCCGCTAGCGGCGAAATTCGCACGATTTTTGGCCGCTAGCAGCGAAATTTGCACGATTTTTGGCCGCTAGCGGCGAAAATAGCCCCTTTTTCGGCCGCTAGCGGCGAAAATGGGTCGATTTTATGCAGGTAGCGGCGAAATTCGCGGGATTTTTGCCCGCCAGCTGCAAAAATCAAATGGTTTCTGGCCGCTAGCGTCGAAAATAGCGCGGTTTTTGGCCGTTAGCGGCCAAAATCGCCCGATTTTGGCCGCTAGCGGCGAAATTCGCACGATTTTTGGCCGCTAGCGGCGAAATTTGCACGATTTTTGGCCGCTAGCGGCGAAAATCGCGCTATTTTTGCCCGCCAGCTGCAAAAATCGCATAGTTTCAGGCCGGTAGCGGCGAAAATAGCGCGATTTTTGGCCACTAGCGGCGAAAATCGCGCTATTTTTGCCCGCCAGCTGCAAAAATCGCATAGTTTTTGGCCTCTAGCGGGGAAAATCGCGCTTTTTTTGGACGCTAGCGGCGAAATTCGCACGATTTTGGGCCGCTAGCGTCGGAATTTGCACGATTTTTGACCGCTAGGGGCGAAAATAGCCCCTTTTTTGGCCGCTAGCGGCGAAAATCGGTCGATTTTTGGCAGGTAGCGGTGAAATTTGCGCCATATTTGCCTGCAAGCTGCAAAAATCGCATGGTTTCTGGCCGCTAGCGTCGAAAATAGAACGGTTTTTGGCCGCTAGAGGCGAAAATCGCGCTATTTTTGGCCGGTAGCGGCGAAAATCGCGATTTTTGCCCGCCAGCTGCGAAAATCGCATGGTTTTTGGCCGCTAGCGGCGAAAATCGCGTTATTTTTGCCCGTCAGCTGCAAAAATCGCACAGTTTCTGGCCGCTAGCGGCGAAAATCGCGCGATTTTTGACCGCTAGCGGCGAAATTCGCACGATTTTTGACCGCTAGCAGCGAAATTTGCACGATTTTTGGCCGCTAGCAGCGAAAATCGCCCCATTTTTGGCCGCTAGCGGGGAAAATAGCCCCTTTTTTGGCCGCTAGCGGCGAAAATGGGTCGATTTTTGGCAGGTAGCGGCGAAATTCGCGCGATTTTTGCCCGCCAGCTGCAAAAATTGCATGGTTTCTATCCGCTAGCGTCGAAAATAGCGCGGTTTTCGGCCATTAGCCGCAAAAATCGCCCGATTTTTGGCCGCTAGCGGAGAAAATCTCACGGTTTTTGGCCGCTAGCGGCGAAAATCGCGCTATTTTTAGCCGGTAGCGGCGAAAATTGCGATTTTTGCCCACCAGCAGCGAAAATCGCATGGTTTTTGGCCGCCAGCTGCGAAAATCGCGCGGTTTTTGGCCGGTAGCGGCGAAATTCGCGCGATTTTTGCCCGCCAGCTGCAAAAATCGAATGGTTTCTGGCCGGTTAGCGTTGAAAATAGCGCAGTTTTCGGCCGTTAGCTGCAAAAATCGCCCGATTTTTGGCCGCTTGCGGCGAAAATCGCACGGTTTTTGCCCACTAGCGGCGAAAATGGCGCTATTTTTGGCCGGTAGCGGCGAAAATCGCGATTTTTGCCCGCCAGCTGCAAAAATGGCATGGTTTTTGGCCGCTAGCGGCGAAAATCGTGCGGTTTTTGGCCGGTAGCGGCAAAAATCGCGCTATTTTTGCCCACCAGCTGCAAAAATCGCATAGTTTCTGGCCGCTAGCGGCGAAAATCGCGCGGTTTTATGGCCGCTAGCGGCGAAATTCGCACGATTTTTGGCCGCTAGCGGCGGAATTTGCACGATTTTTGGCCGCTAGGGGCGAAAATCGGCCCATTTTTGGCCGCTAGCGGCGAAAATAGCCCCTTTTTGGCTTCTAGCGGCGAAAATCGGTCGATTTTTGGCAGGTAGCGGTGAAATTCGCGCGATATTTGCCCGCAAGCTGCAAAAATCGCATGGTTTCTGGCCGGTAGCGTGAAAAATAGCGCGGTTTTCGGCCGCTAGCGGCGAAAATCAGTCGATATTTGCCAGCTAGCGTCGAAAATAGCACGGTTTTTGGCCGCTAGAGGCGAAAATCGCGCTATTTTTGGCAGGTAGCGGCGAAAATCGCGATTTTTGCCCGCCAGCTGCGAAAATCGCATGGTTTTTGGCCGCTAGCGGCGAAAATAGCGCGATTTTTGGCCGCTAGCGGCGAAATTTGCACGATTTTTGGCCGCTAGCGGCGAAAATCGCCTATTTTTGGCCGCTAGCGGCGAAAATAGCCCCTTTTTTGGCAGCTAGCGGCGAAAATCGTTCGATTTTTGGCAGGTAGCGGAGAAATTCGCGCGATTTTTGCCCGCCAGCTGCAAAAATCAGATGGTTTCTGGCCGCTAGCGTCGAAAATAGCGCGGTTTTTGGCCGTTAGCGGCAGAAATCGCCCGATTTTTGGCCGCTAGCGGCGAAAATCGCACGGTTTTTGGTCGCTAGCGGCGAAAATCGCGCTATTTTGGGCCGGTAGCAGCGAAAATCGCGATTTTTGCCCGCCAGCTGAGAAAATCGCATAGTTTTTGGCCGCTAGCGGCGAAAATCGCGCGGTTTTTGGCCGGTAGCGGCGAAAATCGCGCTATTTTTGCCCGCCAGCTGCAAAAATCGAATAGTTTCTGGCCGGTATCGGCGAAAATCGCGCGATTTTTGGCCGCTAGCGGCGAAATTCGCACGATTTTTGGCCGCTAGCGGCGAGATTTGCACGATTTTTGGCCGCTAGCGGCGAAAATCGCTCCATTTTTGGCCGCAAGCGGCGAAAATAGCCCCTTTTTTGGCCGCTAGCGGCGAAAATCGGTCGATTTTTGGTAGGTAGCGGCGAAATTCGCGCGATTTTTGCCCGCCAGCTGCAAAAATCGAATGGTTTCTGGCCGCTAGCGTCGAAAATAGCGCAGTTTTCGGCCGGTAGCGGCGAAAATCGCGATTTTTGCCCGCCAGTTGCGAAAATCGCATGGTTTTTGGCCGCTAGTGTCGAAAATAGCGCGGTTTTCGGCCGCTAGCGGCGAAAATCAGTCGATTTTTGCCAGCTAGCGTCGAAAATAGCACGGTTTTTGGCCGCTAGAGGCGAAAATCGCGGTATTTTTGGCCGGTAGCGGCGAAAATCGCGACTTTTGCCCGCTAGCGGCGAAAATCGCATGGTTTTTGGACGCCAGCGGCGAAAATAGCGCGGTTTTTGGCCGGAAGCGGCGAAAATCGCGCTATTTTTGCCCGTCAGCTGCAAAAATCGCATAGTTTTTGGCCGCTAGCGGTGAAAATCGCGCGATTTTTGGCCGCTAGCGGCGAAATTCGCACGATTTTTGGCCGCTAGCAGCGAAATTTGCACGATTTTTGGCCGCTAGCGGCGAAAATAGCCCCTTTTTCGGCCGCTAGCGGCGAAAATGGGTCGATTTTATGCAGGTAGCGGCGAAATTCGCGGGATTTTTGCCCGCCAGCTGCAAAATCAAATGGTTTCTGGCCGCTAGCGTCGAAAATAGCGCGGTTTTTGGCCGTTAGCGGCAAAAATCGCCCGATTTTGGCCGCTAGCGGCGAAATTCGCACGATTTTTGGCCGCTAGCGGCGAAATTTGCACGATTTTGGCCGCTAGCGGCGAAAATCGCGCTATTTTTGCCCGCCAGCTGCAAAAATCGCATAGTTTCAGGCCGGTAGCGGCGAAAATAGCGCGATTTTTGGCCACTAGCGGCGAAATTCGCACGATTTTTGGCCGCTTGCGGCGAAATTTGCACGATTTTTGGCCGCTAGCGGCGAAAATCGCTCCATTTTTGGCCGCAAGCGGCGAAAATAGCCCCTTTTTTGGCAGCAAGCGGCGAAAATCGGTCGATTTTTGGCAAGTAGCGGCGAAATTCGCACGATTTTTGATTGCCAGCTGCAAAAATCGCATAGCTTCTGGCCGCTAGCGGCGAAAATCGTGCGATTTTTGGCCGGTAGCGGCGAAAATCTTGATTTTTGCCCGCCAGCTGCAAAAATCGCATAGTTTCTGGCCGCTAGCGGCGAAAATCGTGCGATATTTTGCCGCTAGCGGCGAAAATAGACCCTTTTTTGGCCGCTAGCGTCGAAAATCGGTCGATTTTTGGCCGCTAGCGGCGAAAATCGCGCGGTTTTTGGCCGGTAGCGGCGAAAATCGCGCTATTTTTGCCCTCCAGCGGCGAAATTCGCCCGATTTTTGCCCGCTACCGGCGAAAATGGCACGATTTTTGCCCGCTTCCGGCGAAAATCGCGCGGTTTTTGGCCGCTAGCAGCGAAAATCGCGCGGTTTTTGGCCGCTAGCGGCAAAACTCGACCGATTTTCGCTGCTAGCGGCCAAAAAAGGTGCTATTTTTGCCGCTAGCGGCCCAAAATCGGGCGATTTTCGCCGGTAGCGAGCAATAATCGGGCGAATTTCGCTTCTAGTGCCAAAAATCGTGCGAATTTCGCCGCTAGCGGCCGAAAATCGTGCGAATTTCGCCGCTAGCGGCCAAAAATCGTGCGAATTTCGCCGCTAGCGGCCAAAAATCGTGCGAATTTTGCCGCTAGCTGCCAAAAATATCGCGATTTTCGCCGCTAGCGTCCAAAAATCGGGCGATTTTCGCCACTAGCGGCCAAAAATCGTGAAAATTTCGCCACTAGCGGCCAAAAATCGCGCGATTTTCGCCGCTAGCGGCCAATAATCGCGCGATTTTCGCCGCTAGCGGCCAATAATCGCGCGATTTTCGCCGCTAGCGGGAAAAAATCGGGCGAATTTCGCCGCTGGATGTCAAAATTCGGCCGATTTTCGCTGCAAGCAGCAAAAATCGCCCGATTTTGGTAGCTAGCGGCGAAAATCGCGCGGTTTTTTGCCGCTAGCGGCGAAAATTGCGCGATTTTTGCCAGCCATCTGCGAAAATCGCACAGTTTTTGGACGCTAGCGGCGAAAATCGCGCGGTTTTTGCCGCTAATGGCCAAAAACCGCGCGATTTTCGCTGCTAGCGGCCAAAAACCGTGCGATTTTCGCCGGTAGCGGGCGAAAATTGGGTGAATTTGGCCGCTGGAGGGCAAAAATCAGGCGATTTTTGGCCGCTAGCGGCGAAAATCGCGCAGTTTTTGGCCGCTAGCACCGAAATTTTCACGATTTATGGCCGCTAGCGGCGAAAATCGCCCGATTTTTGGACGCTAGCGGCGAAAATCGCGCAATTTTTGGCCGCTACCAGCGAAAATCCCTCGATTTTTACAGCTAGCGGCGAAATTCACACGATTTTTGGCCGCTAGCGGCGAAATTCGCACGATTTTTGGCCGCTAGCGGCGAAATTCGCACGATTTTTGGCCGCTAGCGGCGAAATTCGCACGATTTTTGGCCGCTAGCAGCGAAATTAGCCCGATTATTGCTTGCTACCGGCGAAAATCGCCCGATTTTGGGCCGCTAGCGGCAAAAATAGCACCTTTTTTGGCCGCTAGCGGCGAAAATCGGTCGAGTTTTGCCGCTAGCGGCCAAAAACCGCGCGATTTTCGCTGCTAGCGGCCAAAAACCGCGCGATTTTCGCCGGAAGCGGGCAAAAATCGTGCCATTTTCGCCGGTAGCGGGCAAAAATCGGGCGAATTTCGCCGCTGGAGGGCAAAAATAGCGCGATTTTCGCCGCTACCGGCCAAAAACCGCGCGATTTTCGCCGCTAGCGGCCAAAAATCGGGCGATTTTTGCCGCTAACGGCCGAAAACGGCGCTATTTTTGACGCTAGCGGCCAGAAACCATGCGATTTTTGCAGCTGGCGGGCAAAAATCGCGCGAATTTCGCCGCTACCTGCCAAAAATCGACCGATTTTCGACGCTAGCGGCCAAAAAAGGGTCTATTTTCGCCGTTAGCGGCCAAAAATTAGGCGATTTTCGCCGCTAGCGGCAAAAAATCGTGCGAATTTCGCCGCTAGCGGCAAAAAATCGCACGATTTTCGCCGCTAGCGGCCAGAAACTATGCGATTTTTGCAGCTGGCGGGCAAAAATCAAGATTTTCGCCGCTACCGGCCAAAAACCGCGCGATTTTCGCCGCTAGCGGCCAGAAACTATGCGATTTTTGCAGCTGGCGGGCAAAAATAGCGCGATTTTCGCCGCTAACGGCCAAAAACCGCGCGATTTTCGCCGCTAGCGGCCAGAAACTATGCGATTTTTGCCGCTGGCGGGCAAAAATCGGTCGATTTTTGCCGCTAGCGGCCAAAAACCGCGCGATTTTCGCCGCTAGCGGCCAGAAACTATGCGATTTTTGCAGCTGGCGGGCAAAAATAGCGCGATTTTCGCAGCTACCGGCCGAAAACCGCGCTATTTTCGACGCTAGCGGCCAGAAACCATGCAATTTTTGCAGCTTGCGGGCAAAAATCGCGCGAATTTTGCCGCTACCTGCCAAAAATGGACCGATTTTAGCCGCGAGCGGCCAAAAAAGGGGTTATTTTCGCCGCTAGCGGCCAAAAAAAAGGCGATTTTCGCCGCAAGCGGCCAAAAATCGTGCAAATTTCGCCGCTAGCGGCCAAAAATCGTGCGAATTTCGCCGCTAGCGGCCAAAAAATCGCGCGATTTTCGCCGCTAGCGGCCAGAAACTATGCGATTTTTGCAGCTGGCAGGCAAAAATCGCGATTTTCGCCGCTACCGGCCAAAAGTAGCGCGATTTTCGCCGCTAGCGGCCAAAAACCGTGCGATTTTCGACGCTAGCGGCCAAAAATCGGGCGATTTTTGCAGCTAATGGCCGAAAACCGCGCTATTTTCGACGCTAGCGGCCAGAAACCATGCGATTTTTGCAGCTGGGGGGCAAAAATCGCGCGAATTTCACCGCTACCTGCCAAAAATCGACCGATTTTCGCCACTAGCGGCCAAAAAAAAGGCTATTTTCGCCGCTAGCGGCCAAAAATGGGGCGATTTTCGCCGCTAGTGGCCAAAAATCGTGCAAATTTCGCCGCTAGCGGCCAAAAATCGTGCGAATTTCGCTGCTAGCGCCCAAAAATCGCGCGATTTTCGCCGCTAGCGGCCAGAAACTATGCGATTTTTGCAGCTGGCGGGCAAAAATCGCGATTTTCGCCGCTACCGGCCAAAAATAGCGCGATTTTCGCCGCTACTGACCAAAAATAGCGCGATTTTCGCCGCTAACGGCCAAAAATCAAGCTATTTTCGCCGCTAGCGGCCAAAAATCATGCGAATTTTGCCGCTAGCGGCCAAAAATCGCGCGATTTTCGCCGCTAGCGGCCAGAAACTATGCGATTTTTGCAGTTGTCGGGCAAAAATAGCGCGATTTTCGCCGCTAACGGCCAAAAACCGCGCGATTTTCGCCGCTAGCGGCCAAAAACCATGCGATTTTCGCAGCTTGCGGGCAAAAATTGCGATTTTCGCCGCTACCGGCCAAAAATAGCGCGATTTTCGCCCGTAGCGGCCAAAAACCGTGCGATTTTCACCGCTAGCGGAAAAAATCGGGCGATTTTTGCCGCTAACGGCCGAAAACTACGCTATTTTCGACGCTAGCGGCCAGAAACCATGCGATTTTTGCAGCTGGCGGGCAAAAATCGCGCGATTTTCGCCGCTAGCGGCCAGAAACTATGCGATTTTTACAGCTAGCGGGCAAAAATCGAGCGAATTTCGCCGCTACCTGCCAAAATCGACCGATTTTCGCCGATAGCGGCCAAAAAAGGGGCTATTTTCGCCGCTAGCGGCCAAAAATGGGGCGATTTTCGCCGCTAGCGTCCAAAAATCGTAATTTGAAACTGAAAATAGGTGCAGAGAGTCAGAATTCGGCTCAAAAATCACGCTCAGGAGTCAAATTTCCTACATTTCAGACATTTTAAAAACTGCAGGGGGGTTTGGGCAAAATATGACCCATCGCCGTTTTCAGTAATTGCCATATTTTCGGTATGAAACGTCGTAATTTGAAACTGAAAATTGGTGCAGAGAGTCAGAATTCGGCTCAAAAATTACGCTCAGGAGTCAAATTTCCGACATTTCAGACATTTTAAAAACTGCAGGGGGGTTTGGGCAAAATATGACCCATCGCTATTTTGAAATAATAACAGATTTTGGGTCCTTGTTTTGTTTGTTTCCCTTTGCCAGGGACCGCACTCTGCTGCGGCGTCCCCGACTCCGTGCTAGTAAGTGGTGTATAGAGCACTAGACCTATAGTATGTAGTGTATAGAGCACTAGACCTATAGTAAGTGGTATATAGAGCTCTAGACCTCTATTAAGTGATGTATAGAGCACTAGACCTATAGTAAGTGATATATAGAGCACTAGACCTGTAGTATGTAGTGTATAGAGCACTAGACCTCTATTAAGTGATATATAGAGCACTAGACCTATAGTAAGTGGTGTATAGAGCTCTAGATCTGTAGTAAGTGATATATAGAGCACTAGACCTATAGTAAGTGGTGTATAGAGCTCTAGATCTGTAGTAAGTGATATATAGAGCACTAGACCTGTAGTAAGTGGTATATAGAGCTCTAGACCTGTAGTAAGTGGTATATAGAGCACTAGACCTCTATTAAGTGATGTATAGAGCACTAGACCTGTAGTAAGTGATATATAGAGCACTAGACCTGTAGAAAGTGGTGACACATGTATGTATATTATATGAAAGAAGGTATAGTTAAAATATTACAAACAGGTGAACTATTGATGAAGTTAAAGATTTATTTATTTCTCTCGTTTTTCTCTTAGCGAAATCGCGGATGAAATATTAAGCCAGGAAAATATCTAAGATATTTATCTAAGATAAAAAATATTTCATTAATAAGATATTAATGATATATTAATATCAGGAAAAGAGAGATTAACATTTTATTTCAAGGCTGCCAACGGTTCCACAGTAAACGAATTGTTATAATAAGGAAAATAGAGGAAAATAATTAGCATTAATCATCATGAGCCGTCATTATCAAGGCTGTGGAATTAAATACACTAACTAACCTTCTACCAGACATATGAATTAAAGGCATTCTTTAATCTATGGAATTTGGTGAAACAGTGAAATTCTGATCCCCACATGTCACCATAATTAGGTGATAAAAACAGGAGTTATCTCAACTTATTATCCTATTTCTCAGAGTCACACTTTTCAGGGCTATGGAAATATTACGTGAACTAATTAGCCAACAAAGTTCAAGGCTAGAAATTAACCCAAACACGCCTTACGGGGGTGCTTAGTAAGGTTCAACTTTTATCTTCATCTGAACAGAAATGCAATATTGGAGCTTATATGCAGATCTAATTTGTACATGCTAGGGATAACGTTGAGACTATTGGGACATTGGTTAATCAGAGCTGACTCAATACAATTTCGCTCGACAAAACCCTTGCATTGAACAATGCATTTTACCTCACTCAAGTCAATAGAATTATCACATTCTGAAATGTAAATACTTGCTAGCTTGCTGGGATGTTCGAATTAAGTAAGAATGACGATTTTAGCGTCAATTTAAAGATTTACCTTTTAGCCGATGCATACAAATGCACAATCATTGCTATGGATTGTCGGAAATTCTGACACAAATTACTACTAATCATTAATCTACCTAAGCTAACCATGCAAAGAAATTATGATGAGATCTTGCCACATCACCTAATTTTTATTTACCTATAAAATTTATATCCAATAATCTTTAAATCACCAAATTGTTAACCAAATAGATAAGAAAGTACTCCCAATGACTGGAATTAATTAAATCATAAAAATAGACTGCTTCTTCCCTTTGGGGAGCCGGTCGGCCGAGCGGACAGCACGCTGGACTTGTGATCCTGTGGTCCTGTGTTCGATCCTAGGCGCCGGCGAGAAACAATGGGCAGAGTTTCTTTCACCCTATGCCCCTGTTACCTAGCAGTAAAATAGGTACCTGGGTGTTAGTCAGCTGTCACGGGCTGCTTCCTGGGGGTGGAGGCCTGGTCGAGGACCAGGCCGCGGGGACACTAAAGCCCCGAAATCATCTCAAGATAACCTCAAGATGGCCTTAAATAGTCGAGAACTGAACCAGGGATGAGACGTGTCTCGCGCACAGGAAGGAGGAGGAGACGCCATTACTAATACAAGCTTCTTCCAGTGAACATACTTGCGCGAGTTCCAAGAAAAATGTGAATCATAGTATTGTGGGCCGCCAGTGTCACCTGGACATGGACTTCGCTAGCCACAATGAAGAGTTCTGTATCCGTTTGACAGATAAGTAATATTTATGGCCATATTTATCAATTAGTCAAGCGGTTAAGACGCATATCAAGCCACTCGAAACGGGTAAACTTGATTTAATTAATCACATCCTCTTTTCTCTTATCATATGTTCCATATATTTGTTAAGGTCATTACTTTGCGATTCATTCACAGGTAGACTTGACAGGAAGGAGACAATAGCAGCAGATTATTTGGTACAACACGTGACACATGACAACGTCAACACGTGACACATGGCAACGTCAACACGTGACACATGACAACGTCAACACGTGACACATGACAACGTCAACACGTGACACATGACAACGTCAACACGTGACACATGACAACGTCAACACGTGACACATGTCAACGTCAACACGTGACACATGACAATGTCAACACGTGACACATGACAACGTCAACACGTGACACATGACAACGTCAACACGTGACACATGACAACGTCAACACGTGACACATGACAACGTCAACACGTGACACATGACAACGTCAACACGTGACACATGACAACGTCAACACGTGACACATGACAACGTCAACACGTGACACATGACAACGTCAACACGTGACACATGGCAACGTCAACACGTGACACATGGCAACGTCAACACGTGACACATGACAACGTCAACACGTGACACATGACAACGTCAACACGTGACACATGACAACGTCAACACGTGACACATGACAACATGACACAGCCTGACCACGAGGAGAATAATTTGCTGTGATCTTTCGTGTCCGTGTCCGGCTGACCCGGCTGCATCCTACAATACAGCTAAGCTGTTACTCATTTAATAATTTTGTTATTATTTGTTATAAGCTGTTAATCATTTACTCATTTAATAATTAATAACCATTCTGTAGACTAACAATTTGTTGCAAATTTCTATCAATCGATTAATTTTGATTTGATAGGCAATGTAATTACCCCCCCCCCCTCTCAAGTTGTGAAGGGAAGCTCCTAGCAGGATATCTATAAACATATAGCCCGCTTTAATCAAAGATTAAATAAACTACAAATAATTTAATAATATAAATAAATAATAATCATTAAATAAATAAATAAATTTCTGCTGGGAGATTTTCTCCTTCAGGGATCGCATACACACAACCTGCAGCAGTCCTTAATTAAGGACTACCTGCAGTAAGTCCTTAATTAAGGACTACCTGCAGTAAGTCCTTAATTAAAATGGACTTACCTGTATTATTATTTTTGAACACTGGATTAGTATTAAAGTTCTTCAAGGCTAGGGAGAGTTTTGCTAGTCCTTTGAAATGTGATAAAACAAGTGAGTTTGTAAGTTCCAGTTTAGCCTTGGAAGTTAGTTTGAAGAAGGTACGTTTAGCTTGGCTAATCTAGACATCCAAGAAGGTTTTAGGATACTGACACTTCTTTCCAATTTATTATATTTTAACAATTTTCATCCAAAAAATCAAGCCTGCAAGTCCTCGGGGATTTGCAAGGACCTGAGGGGCAGGTTACCCTCAAACATCTCATAAGTTCCAATGTTATGAGTTGTAGGTCAACATGCTCCACATAAACTTCACATGGCTCCACACATACCTCACAAAGCTCCACACATTCCTCACAAAGCTCCACACACACATACCTCACAAAGCTCCACACATACCTCACAAAGCTCCACACATACCTCACAAAGCTCCACACATACCTCACAAAGCTCCACACATACCTCACAAAGCTCCACACACATACCTCACAAAGCTCCACACATACCTCACAAAGCTCCACACACATACCTCACAAAGCTCCACACATACCTCACAAAGCTCCACACATACCTCACAAAGCTCCACACATACCTCGCAAAGCTCCACACATACCTCACAAAGCTCCACACATACCTCACAAAGCTCCACACATACCTCACAAAGCTCCACACATACCTCACAAAGCTCCACACACATACCTCACAAAGCTCCACACATACCTCACAAAGCTCCACACACATACCTCACAAAGCTCCACACATACCTCACAAAGCTCCACACATACCTCACAAAGCTCCACACATACCTCACAAAGCTCCACACATACCTCACAAAGCTCCACACATACCTCACAAAGCTCCACACATACCTCACAAAGCTCCACACATACCTCACAAAGCTCCACACACATACCTCACAAAGCTCCACACACATACCTCACAAAGCTCCACACACATACCTCACAAAGCTCCACACATACCTCACAAAGCTCCACACACATACCTCACAAAGCTCCACACACATACCTCACAAAGCTCCACACACATACCTCACAAAGCTCCACACACATACATCACAAAGCTCCACACACATACATCACAAAGCTCCACACACATACCTCACAAAGCTCCACACATACCTCACAAAGCTCCACACATACCTCACAAAGCTCCACACATACCTCACAAAGCTCCACACATACCTCACAAAGCTTCACACATACCTCACAAAGCTCCACACACATACCTCACAGAGCTCCACACATACCTCACAAAGCTCCACACACATACCTCACAAAGCTCCACACACATACCTCACAAAGCTCCACACATACCTCACAAAGCTCCACACACATACCTCACAGAGCTCCACACATACCTCACAAAGCTCCACACACATACCTCACAAAGCTCCACACACATACCTCACAAAGCTCCACACACATGCCTCACAAAGCTCCACACACATACCTCACAAAGCTCCACACACATACCTCACAGAGCTCCACACACACCTCACAAAGCTCCACACACATACCTCACAAAGCTCCACACACATACCTCACAAAGCTCCACACACATACCTCACAAAGCTCCACACACATACATCACAAAGCTCCACACACATACCTCACAAAGCTCCACACATACCTCACAAAGCTCCACACACATACCTCACAGAGCTCCACACATACCTCACAAAGCTCCACACACATACCTCACAAAGCTTCACACACATACCTCACAAAGCTCCACACACATGCCTCACAAAGCTCCACACATACCTCACAAAGCTCCACACATACCTCACAAAGCTCCACACACATACCTCACAAAGCTCCACACATACCTCACAAAGCTCCACACACATACCTCACAAAGCTCCACACATACCTCACAAAGCTCCACACATACCTCACAAAGCTCCACACACATACCTCACAAAGCTCCACACATACCTCACAAAGCTCCACACATACCTCACAAAGCTCCACACACATACCTCACAAAGCTCCACACATACCTCACAAAGCTCCACACATACCTCACAAAGCTCCACACATACCTCACAAAGCTCCACACACATACCTCACAAAGTTCCACACATACCTCACAAAGCTCGACACACATACCTCACAAAGCTCCACACACATACCTCACAAAGCTCCACACACATACCTCACAAAGCACCACACACATACCTCACAAAGCTCCACACACATACCTCACAAAGCTCCACACACATACCTCACAAAGCTCCACACACATACCTCACAGAGCTCCACACACATACCTCACAAAGCTCCACACATACCTCACAAAGCTCCACACATACCTCACAAAGCTCCACACATACCTCACAAAGCTCCACACATACCTCACAAAGCTCCACACATACCTCACAGAGCTCCACACATACCTCACAGAGCTCCACACACATACCTCACAAAGCTCCACACACATACCTCACAAAGCTCCACACACATACCTCACAAAGCTCCACACATACCTCACAAAGCTCCACCTCACAAAGCTCCACACATACCTCACAAAGCTCCACACATACCTCACAGAGCTCCACACATACCTCACAAAGCTCCACACATACCTCACAAAGCTCCACACACATACCTCACAAAGCTCCACACATACCTCACAAAGCTCCACACATACCTCACAAAGCTCCACACACATACCTCACAAAGCTCCACACACATACCTCACAAAGCTCCACACACATACCTCACAAAGCTCCACACACATATCTCACAAAGCTCCACCACACACCATACCTCACAAAGCTCCACACATACCTCACAAAGCTCCACACACACATACCTCACAAAGCTCCACACATACCTCACAAAGCTCCACACACATACCTCACAAAGCTCCACACATACCTCACAAAGCTCCACACACATACCTCACAAAGCTCCACACATACCTCACAAAGCTCCACACACATACCTCACAAAGCTCCACACATACCTCACAAAGCTCCACACACATACCTCACAAAGCTCCACACACATACCTCACAAAGCTCCACACATACCTCACAAAGCTCCACCTCACAAAGCTCCACACACATACCTCACAAAGCTCCACACATACCTCACAAAGGTCCACACATACCTCACAAAGCTCCACACATACCTCACAAAGCTCCACACACATACCTCACAAAGCTCCACACACATACCTCACAAAGCTCCACACATACCTCACAAAGCTCCACACATACCTCACAAAGCTCCACACACATACCTCACAAAGCTCCACACACATACCTCACAAAGCTCCACACATACCTCACAAAGGTCCACACATACCTCACATAGCTCCACACATACCTCACAAAGCTCCACACACATACCTCACAAAGGTCCACACATACCTCACAAAGCTCCACACATACCTCACAAAGCTCCACACACATACCTCACAAAGCTCCACACACATACCTCACAAAGCTCCACACACATACCTCACAAAGGTCCACACATACCTCACAAAGCTCCACACATACCTCACAAAGCTCCACACATACCTCACAAAGCTCCACACATACCTCACAAAGCTCCACACATACCTCACAAGCTCCACACATACCTCACAAAGCTCCACACACATACTTCACAAAGCTCCACACATACCTCACAAAGCTCCACACACATACCTCACAAAGCTCCACACATACCTCACAAAGCTCCACACATGCCTCACAAAGCTCCACACATGCCTCACAAAGCTCCACACACATACCTCACAAAGCTCCACACACATACCTCACAAAGGTCCACACATACCTCACAAAGCTCCACACATACCTCACAAAGCTCCACACATACCTCACAAAGCTCCACACATACCTCACAAAGCTGCACACATACCTCACAAAGCTCCACACATACCTCACAAAGCTCCACACATACCTCACAAAGCTCCACACATGCCTCACAAAGCTCCACACACATACCTCACAAAGCTCCACACATGCCTCACAAAGCTCCACACACATACCTCACAAAGCTCCACACATGCCTCACAAAGCTCTCACACAT
>NW_025571628.1:0-29462 GCF_020424385.1 Procambarus clarkii | reverse complement strand
TTGAATCTCTAATCTGCAATGAAACAATACATATTATTGCACTTACCAAACATGGATGAATGTAGAAAATACAGAACTATTAGCTGAATATCAAATAAATGGATTTAATCTATTTCACACAGATAGATATATTAGATATTATATTATACTCCTTTCCTCCCTAGAATCTGGATGTAGCAGGTGCTCAATTGTCAAAAGTGAAAAATTTGGTTTATTTAACATACACGCCATAGACCGGCTTGGGAAAAAAAGTTCGTAAAACCCAGGGTCCATAGACCGGCTTGGGAAAAAAAGTTTGTAAAACCCAGGGGCCATAGACCGGCTATGAAAGAAAATTTGAGAAAACCCTGGGGCCATTGAACGGCTATTTAATCCCCTTGAACGGATAATCATCTGTATCAAACCTTATTACAGGTAAAACCAGTAGGCAGTCTACTGTATTTTATCAAACCCTTATTAGAATTATAGATCTCATAATAATTTTGCAAAAATAGTGGCATTTACTATTTTTAAAAGATTAATAAAAAATATACTGATATGGTGCATTCGGAAGACAAACCCAATTTTTCACTTTTGACAATTGAGCACCTGCTACATCCAGATTCTAGGGAGGAAAGGAAGGACGATCTTACTGGATCCCATAGCCTCTCCGAGGCACAAACCAGGCTTTTACACAACCCACCCCCCCCTGCACCCGAGCTCAATTGTCAAAAGTGAAAAATTGGATTTGTCTTCCGAATGCACCATATCAGTAAATTTTTTAATAATCTTTTAAAAATAGTAAATGCCACTATTTTTGCAAAATTATTACGAGATCTATTATTCTATAGAATAATGCATATAAATGCATATATGCATATAAATACAAAACAAGTAAATGTAAATAATTTTACCTTGCACCTAGATCCACCAAGCCTGTATGGCGCGCGTTTCAGTACTTCGGAAATCTAGAACTATCTTGAATCTCTAATCTGCAATGAAACAATACATATTATTGCACTTACCAAAACATGGATGAATGTAGAAAATACAGAACTATTAGCTGAATATCAAATAAATGGATTTAATCTATTTCACACAGATATATTAGATATTATATTATATTCCTTTCCTCCCTAGAATCTGGATGTAGCAGGTGCTCAATTGTCAAAAGTGAAAAATTTGGTTTATTTAACATACACGCCATAGACCGGCTTGGGAAAAAAAGTTCGTAAAACCCAGGGGCCATAGACCAGCTTGGGAAAAAAAAGCTAGGTTAGGCTAGGTAAAAGCTAGGTAAAAAAGAAAGGAGCTAGGTTAGACTATGTATGTTTAAATCTCTGATTTAAACAGAGCCAGTGTTCAGTCAAATAACTGAATTTATCAAATCTTATCCTTGTATAATATACAAGCTGATGTGAGATCCCTGTCTACAGGTGGACTGGAACTATTATCAACTAATCCATACATCCCACCTGTCCCTTACAGCCCACAATCTATCATTAGGAAAACCATGTGAGAAATCTTTAAGGAATTCTGATAAAGAAAGAGATCTAGGGGTGGTTCTAAATAGAAAACTATCACCTGAGGACCACATAAAGAACATTGTGTGAGGAGCCTATGCCATGCATTCCAACTTCAGAATTGCTTTTAAATACATGGATGGCGAAATACTAACGAAATTGTTCACCACTTTTGCTAGTCCAAAGCTAGAATATGCAGCAGTTGTGGGGTGCCCTTATTGGGGTGCCATCACATTTAAACCAACCAAGCCCACAAATACGTCAACATGGACCAGCATTACACAGTCTAACATACTCTGTCAGATGTAACAACTAAATTTGTGAATTCAAGACCTAATCTATTGCATAATACAGTGTTAGTACGAGAAAAACATTACTTACATTCGAAGCCTTGTTTTAAAATGGCGGCGGTCTTGTTGTACTGACGCTCCAAACTGTGTGTTCGTTTGCGTATGATGAACGTGTGACAATTTACTACAACAATTATTTAATTATTCTTATTCTTTATTTTACTATTTTTAGGGTACATGAAATTTCCAACTTATTTGCACACAATAATATAATTGCATTGTCATAACCTTTATATATTACGGAAAATACGATGACATGAACGAAGTCAAAGTGAAGTTGAAGTCAAAGTCATTCGCTGAACGTATTAGTCATTTTTTTTCTCCCAAACGATAGGGGATAACAAATCCACAGAGCATATAAGTGTACAGTAAAGTCAATTTTATTCAGGAAAGTACATACATAGTTGATTTACAAACATAATGTTGGATTTATAGATAGAGCTAGTGCATACAATACCTAAAGCCAATATAGTAGGCATATAGCATTTCAGGCAACCGGGCAGTATATATGGACCCGTTACTCAAATCTCTGAATATGTTAGATATTAAGTCCCTGCACATACTCTCATGTGTATTTTATATATATAAAACGCTGCACTGTAATGTCAATCCTGACCCTAAAAGCTTCCTAGAAGGTTGTAACAGATCCCATGAGCACCACACCAGAAACAAATACCTATTTGATATTCCAAGAGTACGACTTAGTCAAACTAGAAATGCTTTACAAATCAAGGGACCTCGAATGTGGAATGACCTTCCCATTATGTTAAAAACTGTACCTCTCCCAACCAGTTTAAGATAAATAAAGATAAATTTATAAGTTAAGAAAAATTCCACAAATCAACAACCCTGTTACTGACCCAGTATTTACCCAAGTCTTTCCTAAATCTAAACTTATCCAATTTATACCCATTGTTTCGTGTTCTATCGTGTGTTGACAATTTTAATAACCTATTAATATCCATATAAAGAATGGATATAAACTTTGTTATATCCATTCAGGAAATTGTGGTTGATCTCGAACCCATTAATAATGTGACGACTTATACAGAATTTTGTAACTATATCATCAAGATTGTAACCAGCTTAGCTAAATGTAGTGTGGGGTTCAGTCCCTAAGCCCATATTTGTGCCTCTCTAACCATTTAGGTTACAGGGCAAAAACATAAAAACAAAGGTAACTGCAGAAGGCCTATTGGCCCATACCAGGCATGCAGCTCCTATCTATAACAGATAAACACTAAGTACTACCTAATTAATTCAATGTAACCTACCTAACCACCAAAATGTCAATCCATATCTTTTATTTTAAACAATGCTGTTTTGTTGACCAAATTGTATTTTTACTCTTTTTCTGTCATGTTTCTCCCACCCCTGTTTTTTCCCTTTTTTCTTATTTTTTCTCAACATAATTCATACTTTAATTATGCGGATCAGGACATCACCTGATCAAACACATCAAACATCGTTTGACCACCATCAAACACACACATTTCGTGTGTGTTTGACGCTCACTGATATGTACCAGCGTTGTTTTATATATGGTGCTATTCTATCTTACGCTTTGTTGCTCTTTTTTACCTACGGGCTCATAGAACATTCTATTGCGAAAACATTGGCACAAAAATGAATGACGTACATACAATAATAATGTCAGGACAGTGAAATAATTATAAACTTTCAAAGCACTGTATCGCCCATGTGTCGTCTTGTCACCAATACTGGGTAACAGTTCCGCCACTTCCCACACTCTTGCGGGTGGGCAGCGACCATTATTCTACGTTTATATTCATATCACCGTGTTGGTAATTTCATTGCGAGTACATTGATACCAAAATTAACGCTGTAGGACAAGTGTGGAAGTGATAACAATCCCAAGAGTAAAAACATTTTGTTGCTCTGGGCACTCACGGCGAGTCATCTACGTAGGTATTTATTGGGTGCTGGTATTCATATAACTTTTGGTGACCGTTTTTGCTGATTTTCTTCTAGAGAATGTTATTGCGAACACGTTGGTACCAAAATGAAATACATAGCTCGAGAACTAAGGTCAGGAGAGTAAAAAGAGTATACACATTTTTGTTTTGACGCTTAATTAAGGTTATTGTGAGTACTCATCGCCTGCCTAGAAACTGGAACTAGTAATTCCATCTATCATACATATCATACAAGAGGAGCCACACATCTATGGATCATCCAATAAAATCAGCAGACTTCTAGATGTTACTACTGCTCGGCTTAGACTCGGTTACAAGTATCTCTGGGAATTCTCATTATCTGCTGATGTAGACCTGACCAAATGTAAACTGTGTCAACAAAATTATTCGCACACCCTCCGTCACTATGTGATGGAGTGCGAAAAGATACATGAATTTAGAGACAATTCTATAACCAATGTTCCAGCGATGTGTCAATATTTCATTCAAAATGATCTGCTACCAGAAATTTTAGCCAAATATCCCCAGTTTGCTAACTGTAGATAACAACTAAGTGATTGTAACCTATCCACCGCTGCCCACTGGATGGGGGACGGTGTGCAGGACAAACATATAAATTTTGATACTAGCTCTCCACATATGTCAGTTGCTTAATTTAGAACCTGTACTTGAGGTCGATCTCGAACCCATTGTTGATGTGATGACTTATATTGAATTTTGTAACTAGCTCATCAAGATTGTAACTTGCTTAGCTAAATGAATTGTGGGGTTCAGTCCCTGAGCCCATTATGTGCCTCTGTAACCCTTTCCACAACCGCCCACAAGATGGGTATGGGGTGCATAATGGGGTGGGGTGTCTTGGCCAAACGTGCCACATCAAAACCACAAGTTGACATTGAATGTGAATTAACAATGAGACAAGTAAGATTTATACTAATACATTTATACTAACTCTGTTGAGCGTTGACCATTTATACATCAAATCTGTTGATGTGAGCACTTTAGTTTAGTCTGCCGTTTAAAGAAAAAAAGAGCATATCAATGGTATATCACAGAAAACGAATTTATCATAAACTCATGTATTTGTCTTATCATATTGAACTGCATTCATATTTTTAATATATAACAATATGAATATATGAATATGAATTTCTGTAAATCCCCTACCATGTTGGAATCTGTGGAAATGAATGAGCAAATGTGCTGGCTGAAGGCGCTGAAGGAAACCACATTGGTTTCATTTTGGATACAAATGTCCATGGAGATTCAAAATGGAAACTAATTATATAGTTGAACCTGCAGAGAGGAGTTTAAGAATCTGTGTTGAGAGTGATGGACACAGCCTTCACAATTATACTTCAGAGAATGTAAACATCTAAGAGTCATTAGAAATATGTGTAGAATAATAAACTCTACATTGTTTGAGTTAGGGAAAACACCATTTGTGATATATAGATACTATAGCTGTTCCTAAAGATTCACCCATTTTGCACCAGCAAGATAACATATAAGATTTTAAGAGTTGACGAATGTTAATATTCTTGTTTGATAAACTGTGAACTTGAGACATATATAAGAACATTCCAATTATAACACAACAAAAGGTTTTCAGAATCTTTAACACCACTTTCCAGCAACTTATATAATTTATATAAATTATTTTAGGGAATAATACATAAATTATATATTTAAACATGATATAGTGTTTAGTGGAATGCATAAGGAGTCAAATTGTGTTAAAAAGAGCGATTTTTAGAAAATTTGGAAAACTACTTTTTTCTGTTCAAATTATAACTAAATGGACTTTAAAGGTTTCACTCAGCCAATATATATCATTCACAATTTATTAATGAATTTTACAAAAAAACACCATCAATTTTATATTTAAACATGTAAAAACTATTTGTTTTACATTTGGAAGAAAATAATTGTAGAAAAACAATTTATAATTAAACCTTTGTGTTTGGATTTTTTGAGTAAAAGTTTCTCAAAGGCTCTCCTGCACCATTCTCAATGCAAATCATTCCCACACCTTTGGGAAGAGATAGGCGAACGTTGTGTAGATGATTTGTGTTTGCTGGGAAGCGAGTATGGCCAATACGCAACCTCGCCAGAGCTGTTTCCCACCGCCGGTTACGGTGGAAGGAGGACTGCCACGAGGAAACACAACATTTAAGAGTACGTAGCTTGTTACCAGTAACAGACAACCAAGAAGCCTGCCAACGGGTAAGGACTGAGGAATGGATAACCGGGTAAAAGTCGGAATACGGAATGCCCTTACGAGAGATGGGACAAGAGCGGACAGCTTCCTTGGCGGCAGCATCCGCACGCTCATTTAAAGACACACCAATATGGCTGGGAACCCAACAAAACTCAACCGACTTAAATTTACTATGAACGAGAAACAGCCAATGCTGGATCTCGACAACCACTGGATGAACTGGATTAAAGGATCCGAGAGCCATGAGGGCACTACGAGAGTCAACAACAACTACAAAGGAAGACTGACAACGAGAAAGTAGGAGACGAAGAGCATAGAGAATAGCATAAAGTTCCGCTGTAAAGATGCTAGTCTCCGGAGGCAAGCGACACATATAAGTGCGATCAGGAAAAACAACAGAGTAGCCAACACCGTCCGCTGACTTAGACCCATCGGTGAAGACAGAAACGGAGCGGGAGTGAGAAGAAAAGTGCTCGAGGAAAAGGCGTTTTAGAACCGTAGGAGGGGTAAAAGCTTTAGTGATACGGGTCAAGGAAGTACAAAACCGCGGAAGAGGGACCCTCCACGGGGGCAAAGAAGGAACAACACGAGGAGAAACATCAGAAATACGAACGGAAAGAGAATCCTGCAGGCGAGATAACCGGACAGAAAGAGGGAGGTGGTGAAGAGGAACAGGAACCGCAGGAGGGGTAAAAGTTAAAGCACGACAGAGGCGAGAGGAAGGATGTTGCAAGGACCGCGCAAGATAGCGAAGACAGTAGCGATCACGGCGGTCCTGGAGAGACAGGAAGCCAGAGTCAACATACAAGCTAAGGACGGGAGTCGAACGAAAGGCACCAGAACTGAGGCGCAACCCAGTATGGTGCAAAGCATCAAGACGGCGAAGAGTAGAAGGAGAAGCAGACGAGTAAGCAGGGCAACCATAATCGAGCTTAGACAGGACGAGAGAAGAATGTAAAGCAAGGAGAGTGCGCCTATCTGCCCCCCAAGAAGTATGGGACAAGACCCGAAGGAGGGTAAGGGCCTTAGAGCACTCAACACGGAGGTAAGAGATATGGGGAGACCAAGACAAACGAGTGTCAAGGAATAACCCCAAAAGCTTCGCGGAATCTTTGTATTCAAGGGGATGACCATAAAGTGACAAAGAGGGACGAAGAACAACCCGTTTCCGCGTAAATGTCATGGCACAAGTCTTAGAAGTAGAGAACTTGAAGCCATGATCAGTGGCCCAAGACGACACGGCATCAATTGCAAGTTGAAGCCGGCGTTGAAGGAGAGGCGAATCATCACCCTGACAACAAAGGGTAAGATCATCGACATAGAGAGCGGAGAAGACACCAGAAGGAAGAGAGGAAAGAAGACCATTGAGGGCAACCAGAAAAAGAGTATGCTCAGAACACTACCCTGGGGCACACCTTCGTATTGCTGAAAAGAGGGAGAGAGAGCGGTACCAAGGCGCACCCGAAAGGAACGACGAGAGAGGAAGCTGCGGAGAAAGAGAGGGAGATGACCACGAAGGCCAAAAGAATGAAGTTGAGATAGGATATGATAACGCCAAGCGGTGTCGTAAGCCTTTTCCAGGTCAAAAAGGACGGCAACAACGGAGGTCTTCGCAGCAAAAGCAGTACGAATATAGACCTCCAAGTTCACCAGGACATCTGTCGTGCTGCGGCACTTGCGGAAACCAAATTGAGAAGGGGAGAGGAGGTGATGGTGTTCCAGGAACCACATCAGACGAACGTTAACCATACGTTCAAAAAGTTTGCAGACACAACTTGTGAGAGCAATAGGGCGAAAGTCCTTAGGGGAAGTACCCAGAGACCCCGGTTTGCGAACAGGGAGGACAACGGCATCGAGCCAGTCCTCAGGGACTGACGACGACTCCCAGATCCGATTATACAGACTCAGTAAATACTGAGATGTGCTCGGAGGGAGATGGCGAAGCATCTCATAATGAATACCATCGGAGCCCGCCGCCGTAGAACCGCAGAGGGCCAGAGCAGAACGAAGTTCAGAGAGAGAGAAGGGATCATTATAGGGAAGCTGAAGATGAGTGCAGAAATCTAAAGGACGAGACTCAAGGACAGGTTTAAGAAGAAGGAAAGATTGGGGAAGATGAAGACCAGAGCTAACAGAAGAAAAGTGGGAACCCAGTTCGGAAGCGACCTGCAACGGGTCCGCCACAAGAGTATCATGGAGGTGAAGGACCGGTGAAACATCCGGAACGAACTTACCCGCTATCTTGCGGATACGCTTCCAGATCTGGGCCAGAGGGGTTTCGGACGTAATTGTTGAGACATAAGATGCCCAACATTCACGTTTAGCCGTACGGATGGCCCTACGGGCCACCGCACTCGCTTTCCGAAAGAAAAGAAAAGAATCGGTCGTCTGCCTACGGCGGTGCCTCTTCCAGGCTGCACGCTTACAGCGGACAGCCCGAGCACAGTCCGCATTCCACCAGGGAACGCACTTCCGTGGACCCCGAGAGGAAGAGCGAGGAATAGAGCGGAGGGCAGCGTTGAAGACAGTGTCATGAAAAAGGAGGAGAGCGCGAGAGAGAGGCAGAAGGGAGAGGTCAGAGAGAGCAGCACTGAGGGTAAATAGGGTCCAGTCTGCCTTAGCAAACTGCCACCTAGGGAAAGAGAGGGAAGGGCGAAAAGAGAAAAAGGAAACAAGGATGGGGAAATGATCACTTCCATGGAGGTCATCAAGAACCTGCCACGTGAAATCTAAGTAAAGAGAAGAAGAGCAGAGAGAAAGATCAAGACAAGAAAGGGTGCGAGTCCGAGAGTCCAAATGAGTGGGCTCACCAGAATTCAGAAGAGACAGGGAAGAAGATAGGAGAAACGGCTCAAGGAGGCGACCCCGGGTATTCGTCAGAACGTCACCCCAAAGAGAATGACGACAATTGAAGTCACCCAGCAGGAGCACAGGCTCCGGCAAGGAGTCTAGGAGGTGTTTCAAATCAGGAAGAGAGAGCGGGACACTCGGGGGGAGATAAATGGAACAAACTGTGTACCATTTACCCACAAAGATACGAGCAGCAGAACAATGGAGAGGCGAAGGAAAAAGTAAAGGAACAAAGGGAACATCTGCACGAATCAAGAGAGCAGAAGAATTAGAAGCCCCAGCAATGGCTGGGGGGGGGGAGAGAAAGGAATAGCCACGAAAACGACCAGGACGAGCACCAAGCATTGGCTCCTGGAGACAGACACAAAGGGGCGAAAACCGCGAAATCAGAAGTTGGAGTTCGAGGAAATTGGCGTAATAACCTCGAACGTTCCATTGAAGAATGGACAACGACGGGAAGAGAAAGGACAAAAACAGAGAACAAGGAAGAAACAAAGGCGAAAGAGCAACAGAGCACGTTAAAGAATATCAGGGTCGGGATCAGGGTCAGCAAAGTCAGGGTTAGGGGGCATGGGTAAACTGAGCAAAGACGGAGGGAAGGAAACGGGAGAACAGATCAGAGGTGGGCGGGCGGGGTCCGGAGGAGGAGGAGGAAGAGGAGGAGACAACGGAGAGGAGCGGTCAAGGACAGCAGTAGGAAGAGGGGGAGTAGAAAGAGGGGAGCGCACCCCGGCAAGAGCAGCAACCGAAAGGGAAGCAGGGGCCAAAGAAACCTCCATAGCAGGAACAGGGGGCGCAACCACTGAAACGGGAGGGGAAGGAGCAACAGAGCCAGAAGTAGGAGCTAAGGAAGAAAGCGAAGCCTTCTTACCCGCCGGGGAAGAGGAAGGAGAGGAGCCAGGCTTACGCTTCTGACTTAAAGAGACAGGTGTCCCAGCAACTACGTACCGGGCAACGGATTCCAGTGTCTCAACAGGAGAAGCCGAACGAGAGCACACACGACGGCCGTTAGGAGAGCGATGGACATCCGCCTGCACCGACAGGCGGCGGGGAGAGCCGATAGATGGAGGAAGAGGATGGGAAGGAGGATCGGAGGGGGACGAGGAAGAAGACACAGGAGACATGACAGACCAGGTTGAAAGAAGGGGAACCCCAGACAGAGGACCAGGAGGGGGACCCCTCGGGAAAGAACGCAAAGGAACAGAGGAGGGGGCAGTGGGCGTATCAGGGTCCAAGGCCTGGAAACGGTTGAGAGTCTGAGGAAGGGGGGAAGGACGAGGAGAGGAAGAGCGCAACACGCGAGCATAAGAGATGTTAGTATAAGGCGGGAGCCGGCGAACCTGGCGCCTCGCCTCAGGAAAAGACAAACGCTCCCGGTGCTTCAGGTTAAGGACGGCCGCCTCAAGCTTGTAATGGACACAGGCACGGGAGAACGTAGGATGGGCCTCACCGCAGTTGAGGCAGCGAGCTTGGGGAGAAGTGCACTCCGACTTAGAGTGACCTTCACTCCCACACAAAGGACAGAGAGAGACAGTCCCAGAGCAGCGGAGGGCACCATGCCCAAACCTCCAGCACTTATTACAAAGTCGAGGAGAAGGAATATACTCCTGGACAGAGCACCTAGCACCAGCAAGAATGACAGAGGATGGAAGGGTCCTACCATCAAAGGTGATCTTCACAACGCGAAGGGGTTGACGGCGACGACCACGAGGGGGACGAGTAAACGAGTCAACCTGGAGGACAGAATGGCCTTGGGCATCAAGGATATGCCGAATATCATCGTGGCAATCCTGCAAATTCCGAACACCGGTTGCAACATGGGGTGGGAGGAGAATAGTGCCAACACTGGAATTCATCTGAACGTTCTTGGAGACCCGAACAGGGATCTCGCCAAGGCAAGATAAGGCAGCCAAGCGGGAAGCCGCATCCTGAGAAGGAGCAGCAACGACACGTGTACCGAGACGAGTGGGGTTGAAAGTAACACACGCATCCACGGAATCTACAAGATGCCGATGGAGGGAGAAATCGTCAGGAGGCGCAGAATCAAGAGGGAGGAGATCAAAGTATTTGGCCCATGAAGCAGGACCAAACAAGGCCTGATACGCATCAGCACGGGAAGGAATCGAGCGAGTGCGGTTGGGGCGCGAACGGCGTTGAGAACCCCTAGAGAGAGAGGGGTCAAAAGGCGCAGTAGTCACAACGAAAGACTTAGCCACACCAGGGGACGAAGTGGTCACCACCGGGGGCTGGAGGCTCGACCCAACCTCAGAGGAGGGAGGGGAGCTGGGGGAAGAAGTCAGGACGGTCAAAGGAGGAGCAAGGTCGGGGCCCAACGCAGCGGGAGCTACAGAGCCTGGTCTTCCAATACAGGCCGACTCGGGGGCTTGGTCGCCCACCCCACGAGCCTGAGAGGGTACAACGGAAACATTCAACGACATAGAGACGAAAAGTGACAAATTCATCCACGAATGTGCCCCCATACCCACCATGGAGCCACAATTAGAGGCAGGACACCCAACAGGAAGCTATCGCTGATCACGCCGGGGCCCCCTAGGGGTGCGTCGTGAGTATACGCCCCACAAACGCCACCTTAAGAACCGTCAGTCCGTCGAGATCGGGTTCAGCGACGAAAGGGGGATTGACAATAAAAGGTTCCCCTCGCTCGAGACGTCGGGTACTACAGTTCTACGGGTGCAAGAGTATGCCTCCTCAAGCACCCGGGCGTCAAAATAGAAGAAGTCCAAAGAAATAATCCAAAACAAGCAAAAGGTCGGCAGGAAACGACAAGCAGATAGGAGAAGAGGGGGGAGAAAAACGAAACAGAAGGAAAAGGAAAAGCGATCCGGCACAATTGGAGAAGACAGCAGCAGGAGTGCAAGGCCAGAAAAGGACAGAGGACTGCCCAACGGAGCATCACACTCCGGCAGCCGTCCACCAAGCCCCCTCACGACGCCAACGGGCCGGAAGGGGAGGGGGTAACAAAGCCAAGTACACTTACTACAAATTGAAATGATTGGTCTAGTATCAGTACCTGAGTAGTTCTTCCAAGACAAACCTTATTGTGAAGACAACTCCCGGAAGGGCCCCCATTTATGTGACAAGAAATGTAGGTGTTAAGGCAGTCTTCTCTATGGCTGGTGTAAATGCCTATCACATTAAAAAACAAAAATGTTGACTGCTTGGCGGTTGTCTCCTGTGGTAAAGTGAAAGGGAAAAACACGCAAAAAAAATCTTATAAATAATGAACTTTAATTTACTTTAAACAAATATAAACAAAATAAAGATAATCCCTTGGCTATGTACAGTGCAGATCAAAATATATACAAAGACAAAACACAATATAAAATAATATAATGATTACGTTACTCTACAATAAGCAAGACAAAAATTAGTTAAAGGTGCTGAGAATAGTGGGCTGGCTGAAACCTCTACTAATATACACGACGTATGTTTAGATAAAAGGGTCAGCTCGAGAGCACAAGAATATTCTGAGGCCAACTGCTCGTGCGAGACTATATATAGACGATGCAGATGGCGCTGGAATCGCGTGAAGTCGCTGATTCACTAATGGGGAGAGTGTTGGTTAGAAGTGGTCGTTTGGTGATCGACGAGGTGATGCGCCGACAGTGAGGGAGGGGGGTGAGGAAAGTGAGAGTAGGGTAGTGTACCCCCTGTAGAGACGTCTGTTATTCCACTTATATACTATTCTTGAATGTGGTATCATGATATTGCAGAAGTATAGAAGTAAGGCGATGTAGAAAGGAGCAGGCTAAATCTCTCTTGAAAGAGATTACTGTCAAAGTATATTTTGGTAGCAGTCTTTCTTGTAAACATATGTTGTTAAATATGACCGAAAAAGTTAGATTAATAATTCTGACACGAATTTTCTCAATATTTCTTATGTTTCTTTTTACTATCGATTGTAATTGAAAAATCAATTCTTCAAAATTCATTTTTATTTCTAGTCTGGACGACGCTTGAACGCATTTCTTAATAACTTATTACATTTTCAAAGACTTTAGTTTACACACACACAAATGTAACCTGAAAACACTAAACAGAGTTTTACTAATGCAAACACTGAACATCTTGTCTTATATACTCGCATTTGGGTGAGGTGATATGTTCCAACAGTTTTGGATGAGGTGAATAAACTTTTGACCAACACAAGACAGAACACGGAGCAATGGGTATAATTTGGATAAATGAGAGGGAAGAATGGAAGTAACTGCAAAGGGCCTATTGGCCCATACTTCCTCTTGATGCTTCTATATTGGTACGGAGTCTTGAAGTGCGTAGAATATAGTTGTGCATTAGTTGGCTGTTGATTGCTGGTGTTGACTTTTTGATGTGTAGTGCCTCGCAGATGTGAAGCCGCCTGCTATTGCTGTATCTATCGATGATTTCTGTGTTGTTTCTTGAGACTTCTCTGGTGATGGTCTGGTTGTGGGAAAAGATTATATGTTCCTTAATGGAGCCTTGTTGCTTATGCATTGTTAATCACCTGGAAAGAGATGTTGTTGTCTTGCCTATATACTGAGTTCTTTGGGGCTTACAGTCTGCAAGTGGGCATTTGAAGGCATAGACGACATTGGTCTCTTTTAAGGCGTTCTGATTTGTGTCTGGAGAGTTTTTCATGAGTAGGTTGGCCGTTTTTTTTTTGGTTTTATAGTAAATCGTCAATTTTATATTCTGATTTTTGTCTGTAGTGAAAACGTTCCTATAAACAATATCTTTCAGGACCCTTTCCTCCGTTTTATGAGCTGTGGAAAAGAAGTTCCTGTAAAATAGTATAATAGGGGGTACAGGTGTTGTGTTAGTTGACTCTTCAGAGGTTGTATGGCGTTTCACCTTCCTTTTTATGATGTCTTCAACATCATAAATATATATATATATATATATATATATATATATATATATATATATATATATATATATATATATATATATATATATATATATATATATATATGGTGTATACTGGCAGCAGGTTTTCTTTCAAACATGTTTCATTGAATATGACCGCATATTCTGTATTTATTATTTTCTGGTTTAGGGCTTCTATCCCTCTAACTATTTTCTTAGCATCAAGGCTTAATTGATATAGGAGTTCTCCAAAACTCATTTTCGTACTTTTAAGGTGAAGAAAAGAAGTGATTTACTATAGAGTGTATTACACTTATTTGTATAATTTGCACGACGTATAATTTTCAACTAGTATTGTAAGATCTGTTCACTTGAGAATGAACCATGGAGGTTCGAAACGTCGTGCAAATTATACAAATAAGTGTAATACACTCTATAGTAAATCACTTCTTTTCTTCACCTTAAAAGTACGAAAATGAGTTTTGGAGAACTCCTATTTCAATTAAGCCTTGATGCTAAGAAAATAGTTAGAGGGATAGATGCCCTAAACCAGAAAATAATAAATACAGAATATGCGGTCATATTCAATGAAACATATATATATATATATATATATATATATATATATATATATATATATATATATGCAAACAAGCCTGAATGGTCCCCAGGACTATATACAACTGAAAACTCACACCCCAGAAGTGACTCGAACCCATACTCCCACAACTGGTATGTACAGGGACGCCTTAATCCGCTTGACCATCACGACCGGACATAAGGAAGTGATAGCCGAGGCTATATGAACCACTTCCCCGCCGGCACTCGGATGGTAATCTTGGGCATAGCATTTTATCAAATCACCTCATTCTTTGGGGCACACGTGAGGAACACAAATGCAAACAAGCCTGAATGGTCCCCAGGACTATATACAACTGAAAACTCACACCCCAGAAGTGACTCGAACCCATACTCCCACAACTGGTATGTACAGGGACGCCTTAATCCGCTTGACCATCACGACCGGACATAAGGAAGTGATAGCCGAGGCTATATGAACCACTTCCCCGCCGGCACTCGGATGGTAATCTTGGGCATAGCATTTTATCAAATCACCTCATTCTTTGGGGCACACGTGAGGAACACAAATGCAAACAAGCCTGAATGGTCCCCAGGACTATATACAACTGAAAACTCACACCCCAGAAGTGACTCGAACCCATACTCCCACAACTGGTATGTACAGGGACGCCTTAATCCGCTTGACCATCACGACCGGACATAAGGAAGTGATAGCCGAGGCTATATGAACCACTTCCCCGCCGGCACTCGGATGGTAATCTTGGGCATAGCATTTTATCAAATCACCTCATTCTTTGGGGCACACGTGAGGAACACAAATGCAAACAAGCCTGAATGGTCCCCAGGACTATATACAACTGAAAACTCACACCCCAGAAGTGACTCGAACCCATACTCCCACAACTGGTATGTACAGGGACGCCTTAATCCGCTTGACCATCACGACCGGACATAAGGAAGTGATAGCCGAGGCTATATGAACCACTTCCCCGCCGGCACTCGGATGGTAATCTTGGGCATAGCATTTTATCAAATCACCTCATTCTTTGGGGCACACGTGAGGAACACAAATGCAAACAAGCCTGAATGGTCCCCAGGACTATATACAAATGAAAACTCACAACCCAGAAGTGACTCGAACCCATACTCCCACAACTGGTATGTACAGGGACGCCTTAATCCGCTTGACCATCACGACCGGACATAAGGAAGTGATAGCCGAGGCTATATGAACCACTTCCCCGCCGGCACTCGGATGGTAATCTTGGGCATAGCATTTTATCAAATCACCTCATTCTTTGGGGCACACGTGAGGAACACAAATGCAAACAAGCCTGAATGGTCCCCAGGACTATATACAACTGAAAACTCACACCCCAGAAGTGACTCGAACCCATACTCCCACAACTGGTATGTACAGGGACGCCTTAATCCGCTTGACCATCACGACCGGACATAAGGAAGTGATAGCCGAGGCTATATGAACCACTTCCCCGCCGGCACTCGGATGGTAATCTTGGGCATAGCATTTTATCAAATCACCTCATTCTTTGGGGCACACGTGAGGAACACAAATGCAAACAAGCCTGAATGGTCCCCAGGACCATTCAGTTTTCAGTTGTATATAGTCCTGGGGACCATTCAGGCTTGTTTGCATTTGTGTTCCTCACGTGTGCCCCAAAGAATGAGGTGATTTGATAAAATGCTATGCCCAAGATTACCATCCGAGTGCCGGCGGGGAAGTGGTTCATATAGCCTCGGCTATCACTTCCTTATGTCCGGTCGTGATGGTCAAGCGGATTAAGGCGTCCCTGTACATACCAGTTGTGGGAGTATGGGTTCGAGTCACTTCTGGGGTGTGAGTTTTCAGTTGTATATAGTCCTGGGGACCATTCAGGCTTGTTTGCATTTGTGTTCCTCACGTGTGCCCCAAAGAATGAGGTGATTTGATAAAATGCTATGCCCAAGATTACCATCCGAGTGCCGGCGGGGAAGTGGTTCATATAGCCTCGGCTATCACTTCCTTATGTCCGGTCGTGATGGTCAAGCGGATTAAGGCGTCCCTGTACATACCAGTTGTGGGAGTATGGGTTCGAGTCACTTCTGGGGTGTGAGTTTTCAGTTGTATATAGTCCTGGGGACCATTCAGGCTTGTTTGCATTTGTGTTCCTCACGTGTGCCCCAAAGAATGAGGTGATTTGATAAAATGCTATGCCCAAGATTACCATCCGAGTGCCGGCGGGGAAGTGGTTCATATAGCCTCGGCTATCACTTCCTTATGTCCGGTCGTGATGGTCAAGCGGATTAAGGCGTCCCTGTACATACCAGTTGTGGGAGTATGGGTTCGAGTCACTTCTGGGGTGTGAGTTTTCAGTTGTATATAGTCCTGGGGACCATTCAGGCTTGTTTGCATTTGTGTTCCTCACGTGTGCCCCAAAGAATGAGGTGATTTGATAAAATGCTATGCCCAAGATTACCATCCGAGTGCCGGCGGGGAAGTGGTTCATATAGCCTCGGCTATCACTTCCTTATGTCCGGTCGTGATGGTCAAGCGGATTAAGGCGTCCCTGTACATACCAGTTGTGGGAGTATGGGTTCGAGTCACTTCTGGGGTGTGAGTTTTCAGTTGTATATAGTCCTGGGGACCATTCAGGCTTGTTTGCATTTGTGTTCCTCACGTGTGCCCCAAAGAATGAGGTGATTTGATAAAATGCTATGCCCAAGATTACCATCCGAGTGCCGGCGGGGAAGTGGTTCATATAGCCTCGGCTATCACTTCCTTATGTCCGGTCGTGATGGTCAAGCGGATTAAGGCGTCCCTGTACATACCAGTTGTGGGAGTATGGGTTCGAGTCACTTCTGGGGTGTGAGTTTTCAGTTGTATATAGTCCTGGGGACCATTCAGGCTTGTTTGCATTTGTGTTCCTCACGTGTGCCCCAAAGAATGAGGTGATTTGATAAAATGCTATGCCCAAGATTACCATCCGAGTGCCGGCGGGGAAGTGGTTCATATAGCCTCGGCTATCACTTCCTTATGTCCGGTCGTGATGGTCAAGCGGATTAAGGCGTCCCTGTACATACCAGTTGTGGGAGTATGGGTTCGAGTCACTTCTGGGGTGTGAGTTTTCAGTTATATATATATGCAAACAAGCCTGAATGGTCCCCAGGACTATATACAACTGAAAACTCACACCCCAGAAGTGACTCGAACCCATACTGCCAGGAGCAACGCAACTGGTATGTACAGGGACGCCTTAATCCGCTTGACCATCACGACCGGACAATAAGGAAGTGATAGCCGAAGCTATTTGAACCACTTCCCCGCCGGCACTCTCATGGTAATCTTGGGCATAGCATTTTATCAAATCACCTCATTCTTTGGGGCACACGTGAGGAACACAAATGCAAACAAGCCTGAATGGTCCCCAGGACTATATACAACTGAAAACTCACACCCAGAAGTGACTCGAACCCATACTGCCAAGAGCAACGCAACTGGTATGTACAGGGACGCCTTAATCCGCTTGACCATCATGACCGGACAATAAGGAAGTGATAGCCGAAGCTATTTGAACCACTTCCCCGCCGGCACTCGGATGGTAATCTTGGGCATAGCATTTTATCAAATCACCTCATTCTTTGGGGCACACGTGAGGAACACAAATGCAAACAAGCCTGAATGGTCCCCAGGACTATATACAACTGAAAACTCACACCCCAGAAGTGACTCGAACCCATACTGCCAGGAGCAACGCAACTGGTATGTACAGGGACGCCTTAATCTGCTTGACCATCACGACCGGACAATAAGGAAGTGATAGCCGAAGCTATTTGAACCACTTCCCCGACGGCACTTGGATGGTAATCTTGGGCATAGCATTTTATCAAATCACCTCATTCTTTGGGGCACACGTGAGGAACACAAATGCAAACAAGCCTGAATGGTCCCCAGGACTATATACAACTAAAAACTCACACCCCAGAAGTGACTCGAACCCATACTGCCAGGAGCAACGCAACTGGTATGTACAGGGACGCCTTAATCCGCTTGACCATCACGACCGGACAATAAGGAAGTGATTGCCGAAGCTATTTGAACCACTTCCCCGCCGGCACTCGGATGGTAATCTTGGGCATAGCATTTTATCAAATCACCTCATTCTTTGGGGCACACGTGAGGAACACAAATGCAAACAAGCCTGAATGGTCTCCAGGACTATATACAACTGAAAACTCACACCCCAGAAGTGACTCGAACCCATACTGCCAGGAGCAACGCAACTGGTATGTACAGGGACGCCTTAATCCGCTTGACCATCACGACCGGACAATAAGGAAGTGATAGCCGAAGCTATTTGAACCACTTCCCCGCCGGCACTCGGATGGTAATCTTGGGCATAGCATTTTATCAAATCACCTCATTCTTTGGGGCACACATGAGGAACACAAATGCAGACAAGCCTGAATGGTCTCCAGGACTATATACAACTGAAAACTCACACCCCAGAAGTGACTCGAACCCATACTGCCAGGAGCAACGCAACTGGTATGTACAGGAACGCCTTAATCCGCTTGACCATCACAACCGGACAATAAGGAAGTGATAGCCGAAGCTATTTGAACCACTTCCCCGCCGGCACTCGGATGGTCATTCTGGGGTGTGAGTTTTCAGTTGTATATAGTCCTGGGGACCATTCAGGCTTTATCAAATCACCTCATTCTTTGGGGCACACGTGAGGAACACAAATGCAAACAAGCCTGAATGGTCCCCATGAAGGGGAATGGCAGGGAAGTGGTTCAAATAGCTTCGGCTATCACTTCCTTATTGTCCGGTCGTGATGGTCAAGCGGATTAAGGCGTCCCTGTACATACCAGTTGCGTTGCTCCTGGCAGTATGGGCTCGAGTCACTTCTGGGGTGTGAGTTTTCAGTTGTATATAGTCCTGGGGACCATTCAGGCTTGTTTGCATTTGTGTTCCTCACGTGTGCCCCAAAGAATGAGGTGATTTGATAAAATGCTATGCCCAAGATTACCATCCGAGTGCCGGCGGGGAAGTGGTTCAAATAGCTTCGGCTATCACTTCCTTATTGTCCGGTCGTGATGGTCAAGCGGATTAAGGCGTCCCTGTACATACCAGTTGCGTTGCTCCTGGCAGTATGGGTTCGAGTCACTTCTGGGGTGTGAGTTTTCAGTTGTATATAGTCCTGGGGACCATACAGGCTTGTTTGAATTTGTGTTCCTCACGTGTGCCCCAAAGAATGAGGTGATTTGATAAAATGCTATGCCCAAGATTACCATCCGAGTGCCGGCGGGGAAGTGGTTCAAATAGCTTCGGCTATCACTTCCTTATTGTCCGGTCGTGATGGTCAAGCGGATTAAGGCGTCCCTGTACATACCAGTTGCGTTGCTCCTGGCAGTATGGGTTCGAGTCACTTCTGGGGTGTGAGTTTTCAGTTGTATATAGTCCTGGGGACCATTCAGGCTTGTTTGCATTTGTGTTCCTCACGTGTGCCCCAAAGAATGAGGTGATTTGATAAAATGCTATGCCCAAGATTACCATCCGAGTGCCGGCGGGGAAGTGGTTCAAATAGCTTCGGCTATCACTTCCTTATTGTCCGGTCGTGATGGTCAAGCGGATTAAGGCGTCCCTGTACATACCAGTTGCGTTGCTCCTGGCAGTATGGGTTCGAGTCACTTCTGGGGTGTGAGTTTTCAGTTGTATATAGTCCTGGGGCCCATTCAGGCTTGTTTGCATTTGTGTTCCTCACGTGTGCCCCAAAGAATGAGGTGATTTGATAAAATGCTATGCCCAAGATTACCATCCGAGTGCCGGCGGGGAAGTGGTTCAAATAGCTTCGGCTATCACTTCCTTATTGTCCGGTCGTGATGGTCAAGCGGATTAAGGCGTCCCTGTACATACCAGTTGCGTTGCTCCTGGCAGTATGGGTTCGAGTCACTTCTGGGGTGTGAGTTTTCAGTTGTATATAGTCCTGGGGACCATTCAGGCTTGTTTGCATTTGTGTTCCTCACGTGTGCCCCAAAGAATGAGGTGATTTGATAAAATGCTATGCCCAAGATTACCATCCGAGTGCCGGCGGGGAAGTGGTTCAAATAGCTTCGGCTATCACTTCCTTATTGTCCGGTCGTGATGGTCAAGCGGATTAAGGCGTCCCTGTACATACCAGTTGCGTTGCTCCTGGCAGTATGGGTTCGAGTCACTTCTGGGGTGTGAGTTTTCAGTTGTATATAGTCCTGGGGACCATTCAGGCTTGTTTGCATTTGTGTTCCTCACGTGTGCCCCAAAGAATGAGGTGATTTGATAAAATGCTATGCCCAAGATTACCATCCGAGTGCCGGCGGGGAAGTGGTTCAAATAGCTTCGGCTATCACTTCCTTATTGTCCGGTCGTGATGGTCAAGCGGATTAAGGCGTCCCTGTACATACCAGTTGCGTTGCTCCTGGCAGTATGGGTTCGAGTCACTTCTGGGGTGTGAGTTTTCAGTTGTATATAGTCCTGGGGACCATTCAGGCTTGTTTGCATTTGTGTTCCTCACGTGTGCCCCAAAGAATGAGGTGATTTGATAAAATGCTATGCCCAAGATTACCATCCGAGTGCCGGCAGGGAAGTGGTTCAAATAGCTTCGGCTATCACTTCCTTATTGTCCGGTCGTGATGGTCAAGCGGATTAAGGCGTCCCTGTACATACCAGTTGCGTTGCTCCTGGCAGTATGGGTTCGAGTCACTTCTGGGGTGTGAGTTTTCAGTTGTATATAGTCCTGGGGACCATTCAGGCTTGTTTGCATTTGTGTTCCTCACGTGTGCCCCAAAGAATGAGGTGATTTGATAAAATGCTATGCCCAAGATTACCATCCGAGTGCCGGCGGGGAAGTGGTTCAAATAGCTTCGGCTATCACTTCCTTATTGTCCGGTCGTGATGGTCAAGCGGATTAAGGCGTCCCTGTACATACCAGTTGCGTTGCTCCTGGCAGTATGGGTTCGAGTCACTTCTGGGGTGTGAGTTTTCAGTTGTATATAGTCCTGGGGACCATTCAGGCTTGTTTGCATTTGTGTTCCTCACGTGTGCCCCAAAGAATGAGGTGATTTGATAAAATGCTATGCCCAAGATTACCATCCGAGTGCCGGCGGGGAAGTGGTTCAAATAGCTTCGGCTATCACTTCCTTATTGTCCGGTCGTGATGGTCAAGCGGATTAAGGCGTCCCTGTACATACCAGTTGCGTTGCTCCTGGCAGTATGGGTTCGAGTCACTTCTGGGGTGTGAGTTTTCAGTTGTATATAGTCCTGGGGCCCATTCAGGCTTGTTTGCATTTGTGTTCCTCACGTGTGCCCCAAAGAATGAGGTGATTTGATAAAATGCTATGCCCAAGATTACCATCCGAGTGCCGGCGGGGAAGTGGTTCAAATAGCTTCGGCTATCACTTCCTTATTGTCCGGTCGTGATGGTCAAGCGGATTAAGGCGTCCCTGTACATACCAGTTGCGTTGCTCCTGGCAGTATGGGTTCGAGTCACTTCTGGGGTGTGAGTTTTCAGTTGTATATAGTCCTGGGGACCATTCAGGCTTGTTTGCATTTGTGTTCCTCACGTGTGCCCCAAAGAATGAGGTGATTTGATAAAATGCTATGCCCAAGATTACCATCCGAGTGCCGGCGGGGAAGTGGTTCAAATAGCTTCGGCTATCACTTCCTTATTGTCCGGTCGTGATGGTCAAGCGGATTAAGGCGTCCCTGTACATACCAGTTGCGTTGCTCCTGGCAGTATGGGTTCGAGTCACTTCTGGGGTGTGAGTTTTCAGTTGTATATAGTCCTGGGGACCATTCAGGCTTGTTTGCATTTGTGTTCCTCACGTGTGCCCCAAAGAATGAGGTGATTTGATAAAATGCTATGCCCAAGATTACCATCCGAGTGCCGGCGGGGAAGTGGTTCAAATAGCTTCGGCTATCACTTCCTTATTGTCCGGTCGTGATGGTCAAGCGGATTAAGGCGTCCCTGTACATACCAGTTGCGTTGCTCCTGGCAGTATGGGTTCGAGTCACTTCTGGGGTGTGAGTTTTCAGTTGTATATAGTCCTGGGGACCATTCAGGCTTGTTTGCATTTGTGTTCCTCACGTGTGCCCCAAAGAATGAGGTGATTTGATAAAATGCTATGCCCAAGATTACCATCCGAGTGCCGGCGGGGAAGTGGTTCAAATAGCTTCGGCTATCACTTCCTTATTGTCCGGTCGTGATGGTCAAGCGGATTAAGGCGTCCCTGTACATACCAGTTGCGTTGCTCCTGGCAGTATGGGTTCGAGTCACTTCTGGGGTGTGAGTTTTCAGTTGTATATAGTCCTGGGGACCATTCAGGCTTGTTTGCATTTGTGTTCCTCACGTGTGCCCCAAAGAATGAGGTGATTTGATAAAATGCTATGCCCAAGATTACCATCCGAGTGCCGGCGGGGAAGTGGTTCAAATAGCTTCGGCTATCACTTCCTTATTGTCCGGTCGTGATGGTCAAGCGGATTAAGGCGTCCCTGTACATACCAGTTGCGTTGCTCCTGGCAGTATGGGTTCGAGTCACTTCTGGGGTGTGAGTTTTCAGTTGTATATAGTCCTGGGGACCATTCAGGCTTGTTTGCATTTGTGTTCCTCACGTGTGCCCCAAAGAATGAGGTGATTTGATAAAATGCTATGCCCAAGATTACCATCCGAGTGCCGGCGGGGAAGTGGTTCAAATAGCTTCGGCTATCACTTCCTTATTGTCCGGTCGTGATGGTCAAGCGGATTAAGGCGTCCCTGTACATACCAGTTGCGTTGCTCCTGGCAGTATGGGTTCGAGTCACTTCTGGGGTGTGAGTTTTCAGTTGTATATAGTCCTGGGGACCATTCAGGCTTGTTTGCATTTGTGTTCCTCACGTGTGCCCCAAAGAATGAGGTGATTTGATAAAATGCTATGCCCAAGATTACCATCCGAGTGCCGGCGGGGAAGTGGTTCAAATAGCTTCGGCTATCACTTCCTTATTGTCCGGTCGTGATGGTCAAGCGGATTAAGGCGTCCCTGTACATACCAGTTGCGTTGCTCCTGGCAGTATGGGTTCGAGTCACTTCTGGGGTGTGAGTTTTCAGTTGTATATAGTCCTGGGGACCATTCAGGCTTGTTTGCATTTGTGTTCCTCACGTGTGCCCCAAAGAATGAGGTGATTTGATAAAATGCTATGCCCAAGATTACCATCCGAGTGCCGGCGGGGAAGTGGTTCAAATAGCTTCGGCTATCACTTCCTTATTGTCCGGTCGTGATGGTCAAGCGGATTAAGGCGTCCCTGTACATACCAGTTGCGTTGCTCCTGGCAGTATGGGTTCGAGTCACTTCTGGGGTGTGAGTTTTCAGTTGTATATAGTCCTGGGGACCATTCAGGCTTGTTTGCATTTGTGTTCCTCACGTGTGCCCCAAAGAATGAGGTGATTTGATAAAATGCTATGCCCAAGATTACCATCCGAGTGCCGGCGGGGAAGTGGTTCAAATAGCTTCGGCTATCACTTCCTTATTGTCCGGTCGTGATGGTCAAGCGGATTAAGGCGTCCCTGTACATACCAGTTGCGTTGCTCCTGGCAGTATGGGTTCGAGTCACTTCTGGGGTGTGAGTTTTCAGTTGTATATAGTCCTGGGGACCATTCAGGCTTGTTTGCATTTGTGTTCCTCACGTGTGCCCCAAAGAATGAGGTGATTTGATAAAATGCTATGCCCAAGATTACCATCCGAGTGCCGGCGGGGAAGTGGTTCAAATAGCTTCGGCTATCACTTCCTTATTGTCCGGTCGTGATGGTCAAGCGGATTAAGGCGTCCCTGTACATACCAGTTGCGTTGCTCCTGGCAGTATGGGTTCGAGTCACTTCTGGGGTGTGAGTTTTCAGTTGTATATAGTCCTGGGGACCATTCAGGCTTGTTTGCATTTGTGTTCCTCACGTGTGCCCCAAAGAATGAGGTGATTTGATAAAATGCTATGCCCAAGATTACCATCCGAGTGCCGGCGGGGAAGTGGTTCAAATAGCTTCGGCTATCACTTCCTTATTGTCCGGTCGTGATGGTCAAGCGGATTAAGGCGTCCCTGTACATACCAGTTGCGTTGCTCCTGGCAGTATGGGTTCGAGTCACTTCTGGGGTGAGTTTTCAGTTGTATATAGTCCTGGGGACCATTCAGGCTTGTTTGCATTTGTGTTCCTCACGTGTGCCCCAAAGAATGAGGTGATTTGATAAAATGCTATGCCCAAGATTACCATCCGAGTGCCGGCGGGGAAGTGGTTCAAATAGCTTCGGCTATCACTTCCTTATTGTCCGGTCGTGATGGTCAAGCGGATTAAGGCGTCCCTGTACATACCAGTTGCGTTGCTCCTGGCAGTATGGGTTCGAGTCACTTCTGGGGTGTGAGTTTTCAGTTGTATATAGTCCTGGGGACCATTCAGGCTTGTTTGCATTTGTGTTCCTCACGTGTGCCCCAAAGAATGAGGTGATTTGATAAAATGCTATGCCCAAGATTACCATCCGAGTGCCGGCGGGGAAGTGGTTCAAATAGCTTCGGCTATCACTTCCTTATTGTCCGGTCGTGATGGTCAAGCGGATTAAGGCGTCCCTGTACATACCAGTTGCGTTGCTCCTGGCAGTATGGGTTCGAGTCACTTCTGGGGTGTGAGTTTTCAGTTGTATATAGTCCTGGGGACCATTCAGGCTTGTTTGCATTTGTGTTCCTCACGTGTGCCCCAAAGAATGAGGTGATTTGATAAAATGCTATGCCCAAGATTACCATCCGAGTGCCGGCGGGGAAGTGGTTCAAATAGCTTCGGCTATCACTTCCTTATTGTCCGGTCGTGATGGTCAAGCGGATTAAGGCGTCCCTGTACATACCAGTTGCGTTGCTCCTGGCAGTATGGGTTCGAGTCACTTCTGGGGTGTGAGTTTTCAGTTGTATATAGTCCTGGGGACCATTCAGGCTTGTTTGCATTTGTGTTCCTCACGTGTGCCCCAAAGAATGAGGTGATTTGATAAAATGCTATGCCCAAGATTACCATCCGAGTGCCGGCGGGGAAGTGGTTCAAATAGCTTCGGCTATCACTTCCTTATTGTCCGGTCGTGATGGTCAAGCGGATTAAGGCGTCCCTGTACATACCAGTTGCGTTGCTCCTGGCAGTATGGGTTCGAGTCACTTCTGGGGTGTGAGTTTTCAGTTGTATATAGTCCTGGGGACCATTCAGGCTTGTTTGCATTTGTGTTCCTCACGTGTGCCCCAAAGAATGAGGTGATTTGATAAAATGCTATGCCCAAGATTACCATCCGAGTGCCGGCGGGGAAGTGGTTCAAATAGCTTCGGCTATCACTTCCTTATTGTCCGGTCGTGATGGTCAAGCGGATTAAGGCGTCCCTGTACATACCAGTTGCGTTGCTCCTGGCAGTATGGGTTCGAGTCACTTCTGGGGTGTGAGTTTTCAGTTGTATATAGTCCTGGGGACCATTCAGGCTTGTTTGCATTTGTGTTCCTCACGTGTGCCCCAAAGAATGAGGTGATTTGATAAAATGCTATGCCCAAGATTACCATCCGAGTGCCGGCGGGGAAGTGGTTCAAATAGCTTCGGCTATCACTTCCTTATTGTCCGGTCGTGATGGTCAAGCGGATTAAGGCGTCCCTGTACATACCAGTTGCGTTGCTCCTGGCAGTATGGGTTCGAGTCACTTCTGGGGTGTGAGTTTTCAGTTGTATATAGTCCTGGGGACCATTCAGGCTTGTTTGCATTTGTGTTCCTCACGTGTGCCCCAAAGAATGAGGTGATTTGATAAAATGCTATGCCCAAGATTACCATCCGAGTGCCGGCGGGGAAGTGGTTCAAATAGCTTCGGCTATCACTTCCTTATTGTCCGGTCGTGATGGTCAAGCGGATTAAGGCGTCCCTGTACATACCAGTTGCGTTGCTCCTGGCAGTATGGGTTCGAGTCACTTCTGGGGTGTGAGTTTTCAGTTGTATATAGTCCTGGGGACCATTCAGGCTTGTTTGCATTTGTGTTCCTCACGTGTGCCCCAAAGAATGAGGTGATTTGATAAAATGCTATGCCCAAGATTACCATCCGAGTGCCGGCGGGGAAGTGGTTCAAATAGCTTCGGCTATCACTTCCTTATTGTCCGGTCGTGATGGTCAAGCGGATTAAGGCGTCCCTGTACATACCAGTTGCGTTGCTCCTGGCAGTATGGGTTCGAGTCACTTCTGGGGTGTGAGTTTTCAGTTGTATATAGTCCTGGGGACCATTCAGGCTTGTTTGCATTTGTGTTCCTCACGTGTGCCCCAAAGAATGAGGTGATTTGATAAAATGCTATGCCCAAGATTACCATCCGAGTGCCGGCGGGGAAGTGGTTCAAATAGCTTCGGCTATCACTTCCTTATTGTCCGGTCGTGATGGTCAAGCGGATTAAGGCGTCCCTGTACATACCAGTTGCGTTGCTCCTGGCAGTATGGGTTCGAGTCACTTCTGGGGTGTGAGTTTTCAGTTGTATATAGTCCTGGGGACCATTCAGGCTTGTTTGCATTTGTGTTCCTCACGTGTGCCCCAAAGAATGAGGTGATTTGATAAAATGCTATGCCCAAGATTACCATCCGAGTGCCGGCGGGGAAGTGGTTCAAATAGCTTCGGCTATCACTTCCTTATTGTCCGGTCGTGATGGTCAAGCGGATTAAGGCGTCCCTGTACATACCAGTTGCGTTGCTCCTGGCAGTATGGGTTCGAGTCACTTCTGGGGTGTGAGTTTTCAGTTGTATATAGTCCTGGGGACCATTCAGGCTTGTTTGCATTTGTGTTCCTCACGTGTGCCCCAAAGAATGAGGTGATTTGATAAAATGCTATGCCCAAGATTACCATCCGAGTGCCGGCGGGGAAGTGGTTCAAATAGCTTCGGCTATCACTTCCTTATTGTCCGGTCGTGATGGTCAAGCGGATTAAGGCGTCCCTGTACATACCAGTTGCGTTGCTCCTGGCAGTATGGGTTCGAGTCACTTCTGGGGTGTGAGTTTTCAGTTGTATATAGTCCTGGGGACCATTCAGGCTTGTTTGCATTTGTGTTCCTCACGTGTGCCCCAAAGAATGAGGTGATTTGATAAAATGCTATGCCCAAGATTACCATCCGAGTGCCGGCGGGGAAGTGGTTCAAATAGCTTCGGCTATCACTTCCTTATTGTCCGGTCGTGATGGTCAAGCGGATTAAGGCGTCCCTGTACATACCAGTTGCGTTGCTCCTGGCAGTATGGGTTCGAGTCACTTCTGGGGTGTGAGTTTTCAGTTGTATATAGTCCTGGGGACCATTCAGGCTTGTTTGCATTTGTGTTCCTCACGTGTGCCCCAAAGAATGAGGTGATTTGATAAAATGCTATGCCCAAGATTACCATCCGAGTGCCGGCGGGGAAGTGGTTCAAATAGCTTCGGCTATCACTTCCTTATGTCCGGTCGTGATGGTCAAGCGGATTAAGGCGTCCCTGTACATACCAGTTGCGTTGCTCCTGGCAGTATGGGTTCGAGTCACTTCTGGGGTGTGAGTTTTCAGTTGTATATAGTCCTGGGGACCATTCAGGCTTGTTTGCATTTGTGTTCCTCACGTGTGCCCCAAAGAATGAGGTGATTTGATAAAATGCTATGCCCAAGATTACCATCCGAGTGCCGGCGGGGAAGTGGTTCAAATAGCTTCGGCTATCACTTCCTTATTGTCCGGTCGTGATGGTCAAGCGGATTAAGGCGTCCCTGTACATACCAGTTGCGTTGCTCCTGGCAGTATGGGTTCGAGTCACTTCTGGGGTGTGAGTTTTCAGTTGTATATAGTCCTGGGGACCATTCAGGCTTGTTTGCATTTGTGTTCCTCACGTGTGCCCCAAAGAATGAGGTGATTTGATAAAATGCTATGCCCAAGATTACCATCCGAGTGCCGGCGGGGAAGTGGTTCAAATAGCTTCGGCTATCACTTCCTTATTGTCCGGTCGTGATGGTCAAGCGGATTAAGGCGTCCCTGTACATACCAGTTGCGTTGCTCCTGGCAGTATGGGTTCGAGTCACTTCTGGGGTGTGAGTTTTCAGTTGTATATAGTCCTGGGGACCATTCAGGCTTGTTTGCATTTGTGTTCCTCACGTGTGCCCCAAAGAATGAGGTGATTTGATAAAATGCTATGCCCAAGATTACCATCCGAGTGCCGGCGGGGAAGTGGTTCAAATAGCTTCGGCTATCACTTCCTTATTGTCCGGTCGTGATGGTCAAGCGGATTAAGGCGTCCCTGTACATACCAGTTGCGTTGCTCCTGGCAGTATGGGTTCGAGTCACTTCTGGGGTGTGAGTTTTCAGTTGTATATAGTCCTGGGGACCATTCAGGCTTGTTTGCATTTGTGTTCCTCACGTGTGCCCCAAAGAATGAGGTGATTTGATAAAATGCTATGCCCAAGATTACCATCCGAGTGCCGGCGGGGAAGTGGTTCAAATAGCTTCGGCTATCACTTCCTTATTGTCCGGTCGTGATGGTCAAGCGGATTAAGGCGTCCCTGTACATACCAGTTGCGTTGCTCCTGGCAGTATGGGTTCGAGTCACTTCTGGGGTGTGAGTTTTCAGTTGTATATAGTCCTGGGGACCATTCAGGCTTGTTTGCATTTGTGTTCCTCACGTGTGCCCCAAAGAATGAGGTGATTTGATAAAATGCTATGCCCAAGATTACCATCCGAGTGCCGGCGGGGAAGTGGTTCAAATAGCTTCGGCTATCACTTCCTTATTGTCCGGTCGTGATGGTCAAGCGGATTAAGGCGTCCCTGTACATACCAGTTGCGTTGCTCCTGGCAGTATGGGTTCGAGTCACTTCTGGGGTGTGAGTTTTCAGTTGTATATAGTCCTGGGGACCATTCAGGCTTGTTTGCATTTGTGTTCCTCACGTGTGCCCCAAAGAATGAGGTGATTTGATAAAATGCTATGCCCAAGATTACCATCCGAGTGCCGGCGGGGAAGTGGTTCAAATAGCTTCGGCTATCACTTCCTTATTGTCCGGTCGTGATGGTCAAGCGGATTAAGGCGTCCCTGTACATACCAGTTGCGTTGCTCCTGGCAGTATGGGTTCGAGTCACTTCTGGGGTGTGAGTTTTCAGTTGTATATA
>NW_025571627.1:0-11079 GCF_020424385.1 Procambarus clarkii | reverse complement strand
CTCCCTCTCATTTTTCCGTTTCTCAAAGTCTCCCACTCTCCTGCCTATTCCCCCATTTTCCCTCATTCACATTCTCTCATTCTCAATTCCACTCTCGTCCTCTCTCCTTTTAACCATGAGATTCTATTTCTTAATAAGCTAATTATTTCAAGTAATGTTGAAACGATGTTGAATATTATCTATGTTGAATCAACATTGAACTAACGTTATTAACATGAACCGACGTCCATGTAATCTATCGTAATTCAGCAAGTTTTGTGTACCTGTCAACACGGGAAAAATTCTAGGGTAATAATACCATGCATTATTTAGCTTTACTAGTATGCTCCTGGTAGAGACATTTTAATAAACGAAAAATAAAAATATAAATAAAAAGTACATATCAAATTCTTATTTCTGGGCATGACCCAATCACTGAGTTAAACTATCCAGTTTGCTCTTAATATAGCTTATAAAATTTAAACTGTCTCCTAATATAACATTATTACAACTGAAGACACAAAACAAAAGAGAACGCTACTTAACATAAAACTTATCACCACCAGTCGCCACGAGCTAATGCTCTCTGAGGCAGCGTGACTACCTCACCGAGACAACTCTTCTTCCCCCCCCCCAAGTACCAAGTGTTGAATATAAATCTTTACTAACACACTACAGACAGAAGTAACCACTCTCAATCATACTAGCATAATAATATATACATTCTAGTATCATAACTAAACTCATAATCATTGTGAAAAGACTAAAATAAACAATATTTTTTTAATAATGATACAACAAATTGGCAGCACAATACTGGCAAACTCGTCCACCTCCTCACAGGAACAGACATACACATATTTAACACAAACACTTCCAGTCCACTTAATGCAAGCCCTTCTCTCTCATACACTACACAGTATAGTACAACATACAATACTGTTATACATTCTAATACATCATAAAACATAATATAGCAGCCATACCAATGTACATGATATACATTATGCAAATCACTCACATTACATTCAAATACACTCCTACAGTCTGATATGGGTGATAAAAGATATGATACAAATAATTTACCTGTGAGATCCTCTAGATCCTAACTTTCCCCCATCTCAGAGAAAAACGTGGAATTAATTGAAGATTAATTGCATTTTGTATAAAGTAAGTACGCTATTTAGTACATGAATCATCAAATATGGTAAAATAGAAAAATTTGCAGAGAACTTCATACAATCAACACTGCATTCAATACAATATGAAGAAACCATATAATTACTGAAATATAAAGAAACATACTTCATCAACAGGTAAAAAAAACACATGCAAGAAATCAAGGGAGTAGGATTCTTCAAGGTATATCTCCTTTCCAATAATGAAAAACACGTTTTCTTTATTTAACCTCAGTGCAAAAGTTAATGTACTATTTCTAACATGAAAATCATAGATCATTGTGGCAATTACCAATTTTTCATGTCTCTGATCACTTCCTACACCACCGTCTGTACTCTTTAAGATATCCCCATCTGTACACTTGGGATGTTCTAGGCATTTATCCCGCCAGGGTACTAACTCACTCTGTTCACCTACATATATGAGGTAATACTACACTCTCCTATTACATATATATCATGATGCACATGAGTAGTACTGTCAATTAATGCACCCACACCATGACTTATCTTGTCATCTGGTTGCACTTTCAAACTCATATTAGTCCAAGAACGCCAAAATATCCCTCTTATGCATGGTAAGCATTTCACAACACACCCATATAACATGGTAAAGTACTTACTCAACACTTCTCCAGGAACTACGTTATCTACATAACTAGTATAAATCTCGTAACTGTATACCATCTTAGTGTTCTGTTTCCACAAGTTCACTCCATTTTTCTAGTGTTGAACCACTTAGATGAAACTGACTGGATGCAGGGCGGTTCAGAGATTTCTCCTGGGTAATATTAAAGAGTGATCTGGTGAAACCCTAGAAAGGTCATCTGGCTCCCATTTCACTGGATCTTCTGTGGAACATACAGCCTCGGCTAATAGTAGCTAAAAATAGAAGATGTAGAGTTAAACCACACGAAACGTATTTGAAACCTCTTCACTTTTAGAACAACTCATCCCACAAACTCCTCAGGAGACCTTTTACATTTGTCACAACAGCCACCAACCACCAGAACAAGCGCAAAGAATACCTGTCTGAACTGACTCAGATGACCACCAGGAGTGAACAAATAAGTCAGTCGCTTCATAAATCTGTCGGAACGATCAGCGAGAGAAAACATGATTATTCCTAAGCACAATATCCAAATCACAACTCCAAGAACAAGCTCACACCCTTTAACTGCGAACATTATTACAAAACAAAACTTCAAAACCATCCTGGCCTCCCAAGAAAGTAACAGAACCACCCTGAAACTTTGACATCACTTACTATGGACTTCACTCAATAAGTAACATCCTCCTGGTGACATCAAACAATTCAACAACAGTGTTAGGGTCTTATCACCTTGGAGATGAAAAGCAGATTACTCAGGAACCACCCAAGGAACCAGTAACCCTACACACTCATCAACCCAAACATGTGGGATATCCGCGTCCCACTCCAGCTTGGAACTCACATCTGTAACCATGAACCTCTTCTTCAAAGTCTGACAAAATCCTCCAACACCATTTTGACTCTGAAAGTCAGTACAACCCTGGAACTTAGCTCAAGTTCTGTTACTACACCTGCAGGAAGAGAACGTACTGAATATAAAAGAAGAGACACTGCTCTAGAGTTCCACACACACACACACACATATATATATATATATATATATATATATATATATATATATATATATATATATATATATATATATATATATATATATATATATATGTCGTACCTAGTAGCCAGAACGCACTTCTCGGCCTACTATGCAAGGCCCGATTTGCCTAATAAGCCAAGTTTTCATGAATAAATTGTTTTTCGACTACCAAACCTACCTAACCTGACCTAACTTTTTCGGCTACCTAACATAACCTAACGTATAAAGATAGGTTAGGTTAGGTTAGGTAGGGTTGGTTAGGTTCGGTCATATATCTACGTCAATTTTAACTCCAATAAAAATAAGTGACCTCATACATAATGAAATGGGAAGCTTTATCATTTCATGAGAAAAAAATTAGAGAAAATTTATTAATTCAGGAAAACTTAGCTTATTAGGCAAATCGGGCCTTGCATAGTAGGCCGAGTACGACGTTCTGGCTACTAGGTACAACATATATATATATATGTCGTACCTAGTAGCCAGAACTCACTTCTCAGCCTACTATTCAAGGCCCGATTTGCCTAATAAGCCAAGTTTTCCTGAATTAATATATTTACTATAATTTTTTTCTTATGAAATGATAAAGCTACCCTTTTCACTATGTATGAGGTCAATTTTTTTTTATTGGAGTTAAAATTAACGTAGATATATGACCGAACCTAACCAACCCTACCTAACCTAACCTAACCTATATATCTAGGTAAGGTTAGGTTAGGTAGCCAAAAAAAGCTAGGTTAGGTTAGGTTAGGTAGGTTAGGTAGACGAAAAACATTAATTCATGAAAACTTGGTTTATTAGGCAAATCGGGCCTTGCATAGTAGGCTGAGAAGTGAGTTCTGGCAACTAGGTACGACATATATATATATATATATATATATATATATATATATATATATATATATATATATATATATATATATATATATATATATATATATATATATATATATATATATATATATATATATATATATATATATATTCTATATATAGCATCAGGCTTAATTGCTGCAGAAGGCTTATTGGCCCATACGAGGCATCTCCTATCTAAACATAGGATTGTGCCTGAACGGTAGAAGTGAGTGCCCCCCAAAGATACAAAGCCAGTGTTCTCAATGCTTATATTCGTCGAGCGCTTACCCACTGCTCTGAATGGAGCAATGTGAGTAGAGAGTTTGAAAGAGTAACTCAGGTATTGGTGAACAACGGATATAGCAACGCTGAAATAAACGCTGCTATAAGAAGACACTTGGACCGTTGGTATAATTCAGAACCTAGAACAGAAACCACAACACCCCCAATAAAATTATATTACAAATCAACCATGCACAGTGAACATATAAAAGAGGAAAGAATAATGAAAGAAATAATCCGTAAAGGAGTAAAAAGCACTACTCCTAACCAAAACATAAACCTGATAATATTCTACAAACCCAAGAAGACTTCCGAACTCCTTATCAAAAACAGCCCGAAGCCGACGGAGAACCCTCTACAGCAGTCAAGCGTTGTATACATGTACACTTGCCCCCACGAAGGATGTAACCTTCAATGTAAGTACATAGGTATGACGTCGACCAAGCTGACGAGGCGTTTGACATGCCATCTTCAATCTGGTGCCCCTAGGAATCACATGAGACAAGCCCATGACATTACTCTAACAAGAGAAATGTTGAACAAGAATACTTGCATAATAGACAAAACCCAAGATTCAAGAAGATTACAAATTCTTTGAGGCAATTCACATAAGAATAGAGCGACCTACCATGAACACCCCCAAATCACGGAACTATTTACTCTACCCACCATGAGAGTAAGGACAAGACAAGAACATATCGATGCCAACACAGAAGACAATGTCCAACATAACAGGCCAATTACACTGGATTAATCTTTGTGTTTAGATAGGAGATGCCTCGTATGGGCCAATAAGCCTTCTGCAGCCCCTATGTTTATCCCTTATGTATCCCCCCATGTTTTCACCTTCATTGTATTATCACCTGACCTAATGCGGATATATATATATATATATATATATATATATATATATATATATATATATATATATATATATATATATTGGTGTATACTGGCAGCAGGTTTTCTTTCAAACATGTTTCATTGAATATGACCGCATATTCTGTATTTATTATTTTCTGGTTTAGGGCTTCTATCCCTCTAACTATTTTCTTAGCATCAGGGCTTAATTGGAATAGGAGTTCTCCAAAACTCATTTTCGTACTTTTAAGGTGAAGAAAAGAAGTGATTTACTATAGAGTGTATTACACTTATTTGTATAATTTGCACGACGTTTCGAACCTCCATGGTTCATTCTCAAGTGAACAGATCTTACAATACTAGTTGATTTTATACCCGCATTAGGTCAGGTGATAATACAATGAAGGTGAAAAACATGGGGGGATACATAAGGGATAAACATAGGGGCTGCAGAAGGCTTATTGGCCCATACGAGGCATCTCCTATCTAAACACAAGATTAATCCAGTGTAATTGGCCTGTTATGTTGGACATTGTCTTCTGTGTTGGCATCGATATGTTCTTGTCTTGTCCTTACTCTCATGGTGGGTAGAGTAAATAGTTCCGTGATTTGGGTGTTCATGGTAGGTCGCTCTATTCTTATGTGAATTGCCTCAAGAATTTGTAATCTTCTTGAATCTTGGGTTTTGTCTATTATGCAAGTATTCTTGTTCAACATTTCTCTTGTTAGAGTAATGTCATGGGCTTGTCTCATGTGATTCCTAGGGGCACCAGATTGAAGATGGCATGTCAAACGCCTCGTCAGCTTGGTCGACGTCATACCTATGTACTTACATTGAAGGTTACATCCTTCGTGGGGGCAAGTGTACATGTATACAACGCTTGACTGCTGTAGAGGGTTCTCCGTCGGCTTCGGGCTGTTTTTGATAAGGAGTTCGGAAGTCTTCTTGGTTTTGTAGAATATTATCAGGTTTATGTTTTGGTTAGGAGTAGTGCTTTTTACTCCTTTACGGATTATTTCTTTCATTATTCTTTCCTCTTTTATATGTTCACTGTGCATGGTTGATTTGTAATATAATTTTATTGGGGTGTTGTGGTTTCTGTTCTAGGTTCTGAATTATACCAACGGTCCAAGTGTCTTCTTATAGCAGCGTTTATTTCCGCGTTGCTATATCCGTTGTTCACCAATACCTGAGTTACTCTTTCAAACTCTCTACTCACGTTGCTCCATTCAGAGCAGTGGGTAAGCGCTCGACGAATATAAGCATTGAGAACACTGGCTTTGTATCTTTGGGGGCACTCACTTCTACCGTTCAGGCATAATCCTATGTTGGTGGGCTTGGTATATACGTTGGTGCTTAAAGAGGTTCCTGTTTTTGTAATTAGTACATCCAAGAATGGCAGACTGTATTTTCACTATTTTCATGTGTAAATCGGAGTACTGACTCTCTCTCTAGGTGTCTTTTTAGGTCAATTAGTTCATCTGAGTCTTTTACTATTACGAATATGGCTATTACGAATCATATTCGTAATAGCCATATTACGAATCATACTATTACGAATCGAATCATACTATTACGAATCATATTCGTAATAGTAAAAGACTCAGATGAACTATTGACCTAAAAAGACACTTAGAGAGAGAGTCAGTACTCCGATTTACACATGAAAATAGTGAAAATAACAGTCTGCCATTCTTGGATGTACTAATAACAAAAACAGGAACCTCTTTAAGCACCAACGTATATACCAAGCCCACCAACATAGGATTATGCCTGAACGGTAGAAGTGAGTGCCCCAAAGATACAAAGCCAGTGTTCTCAATGCTTATATTCGTCGAGCGCTTACCCACTGCTCTGAATGGAGCAACGTGAGTAGAGAGTTTGAAAGAGTAACTCAGGTATTGGTGAACAACGGATATAGCAACGCGGAAATAAACGCTGCTATAAGAAGACACTTGGACCGTTGGTATAATTCAGAACCTAGAACAGAAACCACAACACCCCCAATAAATTATATTACAAATCAACCATGCACAGTGAACATATAAAAGAGGAAAGAATAATGAAAGAAATAATCCGTAAAGGAGTAAAAAGCACTACTCCTAACCAAAACATAAACCTGATAATATTCTACAAAACCAAGAAGACTTCCGAACTCCTTATCAAAAACAGCCCGAAGCCGACGGAGAACCCTCTACAGCAGTCAAGCGTTGTATACATGTACACTTGCCCCCACGAAGGATGTAACCTTCAATGTAAGTACATAGGTATGACGTCGACCAAGCTGACGAGGCGTTTGACATGCCATCTTCAATCTGGTGCCCCTAGGAATCACATGAGACAAGCCCATGACATTACTCTAACAAGAGAAATGTTGAACAAGAATACTTGCATAATAGACAAAACCCAAGATTCAAGAAGATTACAAATTCTTGAGGCAATTCACATAAGAATAGAGCGACCTACCATGAACACCCAAATCACGGAACTATTTACTCTACCCACCATGAGAGTAAGGACAAGACAAGAACATATCGATGCCAACACAGAAGACAATGTCCAACATAACAGGCCAATTACACTGGATTAATCTTTGTGTTTAGATAGGAGATGCCTCGTATGGGCCAATAAGCCTTCTGCAGCCCCTATGTTTATCCCTTATGTATCCCCCCATGTTTTTCACCTTCATTGTATTATCACCTGACCTAATGCGGGTATAAAATCAACTAGTATTGTAAGATCTGTTCACTTGAGAATGAACCATGGAGGTTCGAAACGTCGTGCAAATTATACAAATAAGTGTAATACACTCTATAGTAAATCACTTCTTTTCTTCACCTTAAAAGTACGAAAATGAGTTTTGGAGAACTCCTATTCCAATTAAGCCCTGATGCTAAGAAAATAGTTAGAGGGATAGAAGCCCTAAACCAGAAAATAATAAATACAGAATATGCGGTCATATTCAATGAAAATATATATATATATATATATATATATATATATATATATATATATATATATATATATATATATATATTATTATTAATATGACCGAAAAAGTAAGATTAATAATTCTAACACGAATTTTCTCAATCTTTCGTACATTACGCTTCACTGTTGGAGGTAAATCAAAAATCACTTCTCCAAAATTCATTTTTATTTCTAGTCTGACGCGACACGGGCGCGTTTCGTAAAACTTATTACATTTTCAAAGACTTCACAAATACACAACTGATTAGAACGTATCTCTGATTTTATATCTACATTTGAGTGAGGTGGGAAGGGTGATGTGGCATTAACACAAGACAGAACAGGAGGGGATATTAATAGGGTATTAAAAGTATCAACACAAGACAGAACAGAAACAATGGGTATTGAATAGAAGTGTTTGTAGAAAGCCTATTGGTCCATATTTCTTGATGCTTCTATATTGGAGCGGAGTCTTGAGGTGGGTAGAATATAGTTGTGCAATAATTGGCTGTTGATTGCTGGTGTTGACTTCTTGATGTGTAGTGCCTCGCAACGTCAAGCCGCCTGCTATCGCTGTATCTATCGATGATTTCTGTGTTGTTTACTAGGATTTCTCTGGCGATGGTTTGGTTATGGGAAGAGATTATATGTTCCTTAATGGAGCCCTGTTGCTTATGCATCGTTAAACGCCTAGAAAGAGATGTTGTTGTCTTGCCTATATACTGGGTTTTTTGGAGCTTACAGTCCCCAAGTGGGCATTTGAAGGCATTGACGACATTAGTCTCTTTTAAAGCGTTCTGTTTGTGTCTGGAGAGTTTCTCATGAGTACTCATGATTTTTTATTTACCTCCAACAGTGAAGCGTAATGTACGAAAGATTGAGAAAATTCGTGTTAGAATTATTAATCTTACTTTTTCGGTCATATTTAATAATATATGTCTACAGAAAAGACTGCTACCAAAATATACTAATATATATATATATATATATATATATATATATATATATATATATATATATATATATATATATATATATATATATATATATATATATATACATATATATATATATATTAATATATATATATATATATATATATATATATATATATATATATTATATATTTATATATATATATATATATATATATATATATATATATATATATTATATTAGTATATTTTGGTAGCAGTCTTTCCTGTAGACATATATTATTAAATATGACCGAAAAAATAAGATTAATAATTCTAACACACGATTTTCTCTATCTTTCTTACGTTTCTTTTCACTGTTGATGGTAGGCATTCAAAGATCAATTCTCCAAAATTCATTTTTATTTCTAGTCTGACGCGACACTTGAGCGCGTTTCGTAAAACTTATTACATTTTCAAAGACTTTAGTTTACAAATACACAACTGAAACTGAATAGAGCTTACACATCTTCGAGGTTTATATCTACATTTGGGTGAGGTGGATGAGGTGAAAAAAGAACTTTCAACAATGGGTATTCAATGGATATTAAATTCCAACACAAGACAGAACATGAAACAATGGGTATTAAATTCAAACACAAGACAGAACACGAAACAATAGGTATTGAATGGAAGTAATTGTAAAAAGCCTATTGGTCCATATTTCTTGATGCTTCTATATTGGTGCGGAGTCTTGAAGTGGGGAGAATATAGTTGTGCATTAATTGGCTGTTGATTGCTGGTGTTGACTTCTTGATGTGTAGTGCCTCGCAGACGTCAAGCCGCCTGCTATCGCTGTATCTATCGATGATTTCTGTGTTGTTTACTAGGATTTCTCTGGCGATGGTTTGGTTGTGGGAAGAGATTATATGTTCCTTAATGGAGCCCTGTTGCTTATGCATCGTTAAACGCCTAGAAAGAGATGTTGTTGTCTTGCCTATATACTGGGTTTTTTGAGGCTTACAGTCCCCAAGAGGGCATTTGAAGGCATAGACGACGTTGGTCTCTTTTAAAGCGTTTCTGCTTTGTGTCTGGAGAGTTTCTCATGAGTAGGCTGGCCGTTTTTCTGGTTTTATAGTAAATCGTCAGTTGTATCCTCTGATTTTTGTCTGTAGGGATAACGTTTCTATTAACAATATCTTTCAGGACCCTTTCCTTCATTTTATGAGCTGTGGAAAAGAAGTTCCTAAAAATAGTCTAATAGGGGGTATAGGTGTTGTGTTGGTTGTCTCTTCAGAGGTTGCATGGCATTTCACTTTCCTTCTTATGATGTCTTCGACGAAACCATTGGAGAAGCCGTTGTTGACTAGGACCTGCCTTACCCTACAGAGTTCTTCGTCGACTTGCTTCCATTCTGAGCTGTGGCTGAGAGCACGGTCGACATATGCGTTAACAACACTCCTCTTGTACCTATCTCGGCAGTCGCTTTTGGCATTTAGGCACATTCCTATGTTCGTTTCCTTAGTGTAGATTGCAGTATGGAAACCTCCGCTCTTTTCCATGACTGTTAAATCTAGAAAGGGCAGCTTCCCAGCCTTTTCCATCTCGTAAGTGAAACGCAGCACGGAACAACTCCGCTCAAATGCCTCCTTCAGCTCCTGCAGATGTCTGACATCAGGTACCTGTGTAAAATGTCGTCAACATACCTGCAGTATATGGCCGTTTCAAGTTCATGTCGACTAAGACTTTTGCTCGATGATACCCATGTAGAAGTTTGCAAACAGGACACCTAGGGGAGAACCCATGGCGACACCATCTACTTGCTTATACATGTGCCCATCCGGGCTCAAGAAGGGTACCTCTTTAGTACAAGCTTGGAGTAGTTTCCTTAGGATATTTTTCTGGTATGTCAAGAGGAGTGCAGGCTGGATCACGATACACTCTGTCGGCTATCATCCCGATTGTCTCGTCCACTGGTACATTGGTGAACAGCGATTCTACGTCCAACGAGGCTCTTATTCCTGTGGCCCGTGTGCCCCGCAGTAAGTCAACAAATTCCTTTGGCGACTTCAGGCTGAAGGCACAAGGGACATAAGGAGTCAGCAGGCCGTTGAGTCGCTTCGCTAGTCTGTCCGTGGGTGTGGGTATCTGGCTAATGATTGGCCGAAGTGGGTTTCCAGGCTTGTGTGTCTTGACATTTCCATACGCATATCCAGGTTTATATTCCCCAATAATCTTTGGCAGGTGGAATCCTGATTTCTTGGCGTTCACAGTTTCGATTAGTTTATTGACCTTTTTCTTTCAATTCGGCTGTAGTGTCCTTCGTTAACCCTTTGGAATTTAGTTTGGTCAGAGAGTATGAGGTTCATTTTTCGCCAGATATTCGTCTTTTT
>NW_025571626.1:0-12615 GCF_020424385.1 Procambarus clarkii | reverse complement strand
CCCATCTACTGGCAGAAGGTTGGTTCTGTAGCTTTAGCTCCAGCCCTCCTCTACTGGAAGGGGGGGGGGGTGGTCCTGCACCTGTAACTCAAGCACTCCTCTACTGGCAGGGGGTTGGCCCTGAATCTGTAGCTCTAGCCCCCTCTAGTGGCAGGGGGTTGTTGCTGAACCTATAGCTCAAGCCCCTTCTCTGCTGGCAGGGGAAACTAGGTCAAAACTAGAATGAAGGTAGAGAAACTAAACCTAATTATTATTCTAATATATAAACCGCCAGATACAACGATTGAGGAATTCACAGAGCAGATGCACAAAATAGAGAACATACTTGACAACCTAGCAAACCCAGCTCCAGATATTATCTTTCTTGGAGATTTCAATTTACCGAGTCTAAGATGGAGAACGGCAAACACAAATATCATAGCAGGGAATGACCCGGGAAATAACCAACCACAGGTCAGAGAACTTTTGAGATTCTGTGACAAATTCTCGCTCAATCAACAGATTACAGAACCAACTAGGAACGAAAACACACTAGACTTGTTATTCACAAACAATGATGAACTAATCAGGGATATCACAATCTCAGATACTTCATACTCAGACCATAAGCTCATTGAAGTGCGAACTAGCATAAATAACGGTAGTAGGTCTAAGAGACCCAACAAGCGAGAAGGAATATTCAATCAATTCAATTTCAACAATAAGAGGATTGACTGGGAAAAAATAAATGTAGACCTTGCAACCATTCAATGGGAGACGGTCTTAAGCGACAAAACTCCCACACAGGGAATAGCTCAACTGACAGCTGAAGCTTACAAGGTCTGCTTGAAGCACGTACCTGTGAGGAGGGGCAGAAAGAGGACCACTCTAGAAAGAGAACGGAGACGACTGTACAGGAGAAGGAAAAAAATAACGGAAATGCTTCGGCAGACACAACTATCACAAGCAAGGAAAACAAGCCTAAGCAGGGAGATTGAGGAAATAGAACAAACGTTGAAGCGATCATATGAGTCTGAGGAAATGGAATTGGAACAGAAAGCTATACAAGAGATAAGGAAAAATCCGAAATATTTTTTCACATACGCAAAATCAAAATCCAAAACCTCGACCAGTATTGGACCGTTAATTACAAATGAAGGTACGTACACAGAGGACAACAAAGAGATTAGTGAAATTCTAAGAAGCCAGTATGAGGCTATGTTTAGCACACCAATAAACAACATGAAAGTTGATGACCCAGACAGCTTCTTTATGAATGACATTCAAGCTGCAGATAATATAACGGATATTACCACAAACTCGGAAGACTTTGAAAGAGAAATTGATAATATGCCTATGCACTCAGCTCCTGGGCCTGACTCATGGAATTCAATATTCATAAAGAAATGTAAAGTACCAGTAGCGAGAGCACTCAGCGTAATATGGAGAAAGAGCCTGGATACAGGGGAGATACCAGCAGCACTTAAATCTGCAGATATAGCTCCGTTGCACAAGGGGGGGAGTAAAGCCTTGGCAAAAAATTATAGGCCAGTTGCACTAACATCACACATAATAAAAGTGTTTGAAAGAGTGATTAGGAATCAAATTTCTAGTTTTATGGAAAACAATGAATTGCACAATCCAGGACAACATGGATTTAGAGCGGGAAGATCCTGTCTATCACAGTTACTCAACCACTATGACAAAATCACAGAAGCCCTAGAAGAAAAGCAAAATGCAGATGTTGTATACACAGACTTTGCAAAGGCGTTCGACAAATGTGACCATGGGGTGATAGCTCACAAAATGAGGTCAATGGGAATAACTGGAAAAGTAGGACGCTGGATACTCAATTTCCTGTCGAACAGAACACAAAGAGTAACAGTCAATCAGATAAAATCGAGTCCAAGCGATGTTAAAAGCTCTGTACCTCAAGGTACAGTCCTTGCACCGCTACTGTTCCTTATTCTCATATCTGATATAGACAAAAATACACGCCACAGCTTCGTGTCGTCCTTTGCAGATGACACAAAAATCAGCATGAAAATTACCTCTGCTGAAGACATTGAAAAACTACAAGCAGATGTCAACAAAGTTTTTGATTGGGCAGCAGAAAATAACATGATGTTTAACAGTGATAAATTTCAGGTACTCAGGTACGGCAAAAATGAGGATCTGAAACATAATACAGGGTACAAAACACAATCGAATCTTCCCATAGTAGAAAAACAGCATGTCAAGGATTTGGGAATAATGATGTCCGACGATCTAACGTTTAGGGAGCATAACCAAGCAAATATCGCGTCAGCCAGAAAAATGATCGGATGGATTACGAGAACTTTCAAATCCAGGGATCCCATCACAATGGTTGTACTCTTCAAGTCACTTGTGTTGTCCCGTCTCGAGTACTGCTCAGTACTCACTTTCCCCTTCAGAGCAGGAGAGATTGCTGAAATAGAGGGAATACAGAGAACATATACGGCACGCATAGACGCGATAAAACACCTAAATTATTGGGATCGTCTCAAAGCTCTCCAAATGTACTCTCTAGAAAGGAGACGAGAGAGATACCAAATAATATACACATGGAAAATACTGGAGGGTCAGGTCCCAAATCTACACAGTAAAATAACAACGTACTGGAGTGAACGATATGGAAGAAAATGCAAGATTGAACCTGTGAAGAGCAGAGGTGCCATAGGCACAATCAGAGAGCACTGTATAAACATCAGGGGTCCGCGGTTGTTCAACGTCCTCCCAGCGAGCATAAGAAATATTGCCGGAACAACCGTGGACATCTTCAAGAGAAAACTGGACGATTTTCTAAGAGTAGTTCCGGATCAGCCGGGCTGTGGTGGGTACGTGGCCCTGCGGGCCGCTCCAAGCAACAGCCTGGTGGACCAAACTCTCACAAGTCGAGCCTGGCCTCGGGCCGGGCTTGGGGAGTAGAAGAACTCCCAAAACCCCATCAACCAGGTATCAACCAGGGGTTGTTGCTGGACCTGTAGCTCCAACCCCCTTCTACTGGCAGGGGGTTGGTGCTGAATCTGCAGTTCCTTCCCCCCCTCTACTGGCAGGGAGTCGGCGCTTGACCTGTAGCTCCAGCCCCCCTCTACTGGCAGGGGGTTGGTGATGGACCTGTAGCTACAGGCTACCTCTAATGGCAGGGGGTTGATGCTGGACCTGTAGCTCCAGCCCCCCTCTACTGGCAGGGGGTTGGTGCTGGATTTGTAGCTCCAACCCCCCCTCTACTGACAGGAGGATGATGCTGGACCTGTAGCTCCAGCCCCCCCGCTTACTGGCAGGGAATTAGTGATGAACCTGTAGCTCCAGACCCCCTCTACTGGCAGGGGGTTGGTGCTGGACCTGTAGCTCCAGCCCACCTCTACTGGCAGAAGGTTGGTGCTGGACCTGTAGCTCCAGCCCCCTCTCTACTGGCAGGGGGTTGGTCCTGGACCTGTAGCTCCAGTCCCCCCTCTCCTGGCAGAGGGTTGATGCTGGACCTGTAGCTCTGGCCCCCCTGCACTAGCAGGGGATTGATGATAGACCTGTAGCTCCAGCCCCTTCTACTGGCATGGGGTTGGTCCTGGACCTGTAGCTCCAGCCCCCCCCCCCCCCCCTCTACTGGCAGGGGGTTGGTGCTGGACCTGTAGCTCCAGCCTCCCCCCCCCCCTCTACTGGCAGGGGGTTGGTGCTGGACCTGTAGCTCTAGCCCCACCCCCCTCTACTGGCAGGGGGTTGGTGCTTAACCTGTAGCTCCAGCCCACCTCTACTGGCAGGGGGGGGGGTTGGAGCTGGACCTGTAGCTCCAGGCCCCCTCTACTGGCAGGGGATTGGTGCTGGACCTGTAGCTCTAGCCCCCCTCTACTGGCAGGGGGTTGGAGCTGGACCTGTAGCTCCAGCCCCCCTCTACTGGCAGGGGGTTGGTGCTGGACCTGTAGCTCCAGCCCCCTCTACTGGCAGGGGGTTGATGCTGAACCTGTAGCTCCAGCCCCCCTCTACTGGCAGGGGGGTTGGTGTTGGACCTGTAGCTCCAGCCCCCCTCTACTAGCAGGGGGTTGCTGCTGGACCTGTAGCTTCAGCCCCCCTCTACTGGCAAGGGGGGTTGTTGCTAGACCTATAGCTCAAGCCCCCCCTTTACTGGCTGGGGGTTGGTGCTTGACCTGTAGCTCTAGCCCCCCCTCTACTGGCAGGAGGTTGGTGCTGGACCTGTAGCTCCAGCCTTCCTCTACTGGCAGGGGGTTGGTGCTGGACTTGTAGCTCCAGCCCCCATCTACTGGCAGGAGGTTGGTGCTGTAGCTTTAGCTCCAGCCCTCCTCTACTGGCAGGGGGGGTGGTCCTGCACCTGTAACTCAAGCACTCCTCTACTGGCAGGGGGTTGGCCCTGAATCTGTAGCTCCAGCCCCCTCTAGTGGCAGGGGGTTGTTGCTGAACCTGTAGCTCCAACCCCCTTCTACTGGCAGGGGGTTGGTGCTGAACCTGCAGTTCCTTCCCCCCCTCTACTGGCAGGGAGTCGGCGCTTGACCTGTAGCTCCAGCCCCCCTCTACTGGCAGGGGGTTGGTGCTGGACCTGTAGCTACAGGCTACCTCTAATGGCAGGGGGTTGATGCTGGACCTGTAGCTCCAGCCCCCCTCTACTGGCAAGGGGTTGGTGCTGGACCTGTAGATCCAGCCCCCCTCTACTAGCAGGGGGTTGGTGCTGGACCTGTTGCTCCAGCCCCCTCTCATGGCAGGGGGATTCCTGCTGGACCTGTAGCTCTAGTCCCCAACCGCTAATGGCAGGGGGTTGAAGCTGGACCTGTAGCTCCAGCCCTCCTCTCCTGGCACCGGGTTGATGCTCGACCTGTAGATCCAGCCCCCTGTACTGGCAGGGGGGGTGGTCCTGCACCTGTAGCTCAAGCACTCCTCTACTGGCAGGGGGTTGGCCCTGGAACTGTAGCTCCAGCCCCCTCTGGTGGCAGGGGGTTGTTGCTGAACCTATAGCTCAAGCCCCTTCTCTACTGGCAGGGGGTTGGTGCTTGACCTGTAGTTCCTTCCCACTCTACTGGCAGGGATTTGGTGCTTCACCTGTAGCTCCAGCCCCCTCTACTGGCAGGGAGTTGGTGCTGGACCTGTAGCTCCACCCCCCTCTACTGGCAGGGGGTTAGTGCTGGACCTGTAGCTCTAGCTCCCCTCTACTGGCAGGGGATTGGCCCTGAATTTGTAGCTCCAGCCCCCCTCTACTGACAGGGGGCTGGTCCTGGACCTGTAGCTCCAGCCTCCCCCCTCTACTGGCAGGGGATTGGTGCTGGACCTGTAGCTCCAGCCCCCTCTACTGGCAGGGGGTTGGTGCTAAACCTGCAGCTCCAGCTCCCTTCTACTGGCAGGGGATTGACCCTGGATCTGTAGCGCCAGCCCCCCCTCTACTGGCAGGGGGTTGGTCCTGCAAATGAAGACTCCAGCCCCCTCTACCGGCAGAGGGTTGACGCTGGACCTGTAGCTCCAGCCCCCCTCTACTGGCAGGGGGTTGGAGCTGGACCTGTAGCTCCAGCCCCCCTCTACTGGCAGGGGGTTGGTGCTGGGCCTGTAGCTCCAGCCCCCCTCTACTGGCAGGGGGTTGGAGCTGGACCTGTAGCTCCAGCCCCCTCTACTGGCAGGGGGTTGATGCTGAACCTGTAGCACCAGCCCCCCTCTACTGGCAGGGGGGTTGGTGTTGGACCTGTAGCTCCAGCCCCCCTCTACTGGCAGGGGGTTGATGCTGAACCTGTAGCTCCAGCCCCCCTCTACTGGCAGGGGGGTTGGTGTTGGACCTGTAGCTCCAGCCCCTCTCTACTAGCAGGGGGTTGCTGCTGGACCTGTAGCTTCAGCCCCCCTCTACTGGCAAGGGGGGGTTGTTGCTAGACCTATAGCTCAAGCCCCCCCTTTACTGACTGGGGGTTGGTGCTTGACCTGTAGCTCTAGCCCCCCCCTCTACTGGCAGGAGGTCGGTGCTGGACCTGTAGCTCCAGCCTTCCTCTACTGGCAGGGGGTTGGTGCTGGACTTGTAGCTCCAGCCCCCCTCTACTGGCAGGGGGTTGGTGCTGGACCTGTAGCTACAGGCTACCTCTAATGGCAGGGGGTTGATGCTGGACCTGTAGCTCCAGCCCCCCTCTACTGGCAGGGGGTTGGTGCTGGACCTGTAGATCCAGCCCCCCCTCTACTAGCAGGGGGTTGGTGCTGGACCTGTAGCTCTAGCTCCCCTCTACTGACAGGGGGTTGGCCCTGAATCTGTAGATCCAGCCCCCACTACTGGCAGGGGGGTGGTCATGGACCTCCAGCAACCCTGTACTAGCAGGGGATTGATGATGGACCTGTAGCTCCAGCCCCCTCTACTGGCAGGGGGTGGTTTGTCCTGGACCTGTAGCTCCAGCCTCCCCCCTCTACTGGCAGGGGATTGGTGCTGGACCTGTAGCTCCAGCCCCCTCTACTGGCAGGGGGTTGGTGCTAAACCTGCAGCTCCAGCTCCCTTCTACTGGCGGGGGATTGACCCTGGATCTGTAGCGCCAGCCCCCCCTCTACTGGCAGGGGGTTGGTCCTGCAAATGAAGACTCCAGCCCCCCTCTACCGGCAGAGGGTTGACGCTGGACCTGTAGCTCCAGCCCCCATCTACTGGCAGGGGGTTGGAGCTGGACCTGTAGCTCCAGCCCCCCTCTACTGGCAGGGGGTTGGTGCTGGGCCTGTAGCTCCAGCCCCCCTCTACTGGCAGGGGGTTGGAGCTGGACCTGTAGCTCCAGCCCCCTCTACTGGCAGGGGGTTGATGCTGAACCTGTAGCCACCAGCCCCCTCTACTGGCAGGGGGGTTGGTGTTGGACCTGTAGCTCCAGCCCCCCTCTACTGGCAGGGGGTTGATGCTGAACCTGTAGCTCCAGCCCCCCTCTACTGGCAGGGGGGTTGGTGTTGGACCTGTAGCTCCAGCCCCCCTCTACTAGCAGGGGGTTGCTGCTGGACCTGTAGCTTCAGCTCCCCTCTACTGGCAAGGGGGGGTTGTTGCTAGACCTATAGCTCAAGCCCCCCCTTTACTGACTGGGGGTTGGTGCTTGACCTGTAGCTCTTGCCCCCCTCTACTGGCAGGAGGTTGGTGCTGGACCTGTAGCTCCAGCCTTCCTCTACTGGCAGGGGGTTGGTGCTGGACTTGTAGCTCCAGCCCCCCTCTACTGGCAGGGGGTTGGTGCTGGACCTGTAGCTACAGGCTACCTCTAATGGCAGGGGGTTGATGCTGGACCTGTAGCTCCAGCCCCCCTCTACTGGCAGGGGGTTGGTGCTGGACCTGTAGATCCAGCCCCCCCTCTACTAGCAGGGGGTTGGTGCTGGACCTGTAGCTCTAGCTCCCCTCTACTGGCAGGGGGTTGGCGCTGAATCTGTAGATCCAGCCCCCTCTACTGGCAGGGGGGTGGTCATGGACCTCCAGCAACCCTGTACTAGCAGTGGATTGATGATGGACCTGTAGCTCCAGCCCCCTCTACTGGCAGGGGGTGGTTGGTCCTGGGCCTGTAGCTCCAGCCCCCCCCCCTCTTCTGGCAAGGGGTTGGTGCTGGACCTGTAGCTCCAGCCTCCCCCCTCTACTGGCAGGGGGTTGGTGCTGAACCTGTAGCTCCAGCCCCCCCCTCTACTGGCAGGGGGTTGGTGCTGGACCTGTAGCTCCAGCCCCCCTATACTGGCAGGGGGATGGTGCTGGACCTGTAGCTCCAGCCCCCCTCTACTGGCAGGGGGTTGGTTCTGGACCTGTAGCTCCAGCCCCCCTCTACTGGCAGGGGGTTGGTGCTATCTTGAGGTTATCTTGAGATGATTTCGGGGCTTTAGTGTCCCCGCGGCCCGGTCCTCGACCAGGCCTCCACCCCAGGAAGCAGCCCGTGACAGCTGACTAACACCCAGGTACCTATTTACTGCTAGGTAACAGGGGCATTCAGGGTGAAAGAAACTTTGCCCATTTGTTTCTGCCTCGTGCGGGAATCGAACCCGCGCCACAGAATTACGAGTCCTGCGCGCTATCCACCAGGCTACGAGGCTAGACCTGTAGCTCCAGCCCCCTCTACTGGCAGGGGGTTGGTGCTAGACCTGTAGCTCCAGCCCCCCCCCCCCGTCTACTGGCAGGGGGTTGGTGCTGGACCTGTAGCTCCAGCCTCCCCCCCCCCCCCTCTACTGGCAGGGGGTTGGTGCTGGACCTGTAGCTCTAGCCCCACCCCCCTCTACTGGCAGGGGGTTGGTGCTTAACCTGTAGCTCCAGCCCACCTCTACTGGCAGGGGGGGGGGGTTGGAGCTGAACCTGTAGTTCCAGGCCCCCTCTACTGGCAGGGGATTGGTGCTGGACCTGTAGCTCTAGCCCCCCTCTACTGGCAGGGGGTTGGAGCTGGACCTGTAGCTCCAGCCCCCTTCTACTGGCAGGGGGTTGGTGCTGGACCTGTAGCTCCAGCCCCCTCTACTGGCAGGGGGTTGATGCTGAACCTGTAGCTCCAGCCCCCCTCTACTGGCAGGGGGGTTGGTGTTGGACCTGTAGCTCCAGCCCCCCTCTACTAGCAGGGGGTTGCTGCTGGACCTGTAGCTCCAGCCCCCCTCTACTGGCAGGGGGTTGGTGCTGGACCTCTAGATCCAGCCCCCCCTCTACTAGCAGGGGGTTGGTGCTGGACCTGTAGCTCTAGCTCCCCTCTACTGGCAGGGGGTTGGCGCTGAATCTGTAGATCCAGCCCCCTCTACTGGCAGGGGGGTGGTCATGGACCTCCAGCAACCCTGTACTAGCAGGGGATTGATGATGGACCTGTAGCTCCAGCCCCCTCTACTGGCAGGGGGTGGTTGGTCCTGGACCTGTAGCTCCAGCCCCCCCCCCTCTTCTGGCAAGGGGTTGGTGCTGGACCTGTAGCTCCAGCCTCCCCCCTCTACTGGCAGGGGGTTGGTGCTGAACCTGTAGCTCCAGCCCCCCCCTCTACTGGCAGGGGGTTGGTGCTGAACCTGTAGCTTCAGCCCCCTCTACTGGCAGGGGGTTGGTGCTGGACCTGTAGCTCCAGCCCCCCTATACTGGCAGGGGGATGGTGCTGGACCTGTAGCTCCAGCCCCCCTCTACTGGCAGGGGGTTGGTGCTGGACCTGTAGCTCCAGCCCCCCTCTACTGGCAGGGGGTTGGTGCTAGACCTGTAGCTCCAGCCCCCTCTACTGGCAGGGGGTTGGTGCTAGACCTGTAGCTCCAGCCCCCCCCCCCCCGTCTACTGGCAGGGGGTTGGTGCTGGACCTGTAGCTCCAGCCTCCCCCCCCCCCTACTGGCAGGGGGTTGGTGCTGGACCTGTAGCTCTAGCCCCACCCCCCTCTACTGGCAGGGGGTTGGTGCTTAACCTGTAGCTCCAGCCCACCTCTACTGGCAGGGGGGGGGGGTTGGAGCTGAACCTGTATTTCCAGGCCCCCTCTACTGGCAGGGGATTGGTGCTGGACCTGTAGCTCTAGCCCCCCTCTACTGGCAGGGGGTTGGAGCTGGACCTGTAGCTCCAGCCCCCCTCTACTTGCAGGGGGTTGGTGCTGGACCTGTAGCTCCAGCCCCCTCTACTGGCAGGGGGTTGATGCTGAACCTGTAGCTCCAGCCCCCCTCTACTGGCAGGGGGGTTGGTGTTGGACCTGTAGCTCCAGCCCCCCTCTACTAGCAGGGGGTTACTGCTGGACCTGTAGCTTCAGCCCCCCTCTACTGGCAAGGGGGGTTGTTGCTAGACCTATAGCTCAAGCCCCCCCCTTTACTGGCTGGGGGTTGGTGCTTGACCTGTAGCTCTAGCCCCCCCCCCCTCTACTGGCAGGGGGTTGGTGCTGGACCTGTAGCTCCAGCCCCCCTATACTGGCAGGGGGATGGTGCTGGACCTGTAGCTCCAGCCCCCCTCTACTGGCAGGGGGTTGGTTCTGGACCTGTAGCTCCAGCCCCCCTCTACTGGCAGGGGGTTGGTGCTATCTTGAGGTTATCTTGAGATGATTTCGGGGCTTTAGTGTCCCCGCGGCCCGGTCCTCGACCAGGCCTCCACCCCCAGGAAGCAGCCCGTGACAGCTGACTAACACCCAGGTACCTATTTACTGCTAGGTAACAGGGGCATTCAGGGTGAAAGAAACTTTGCCCATTTGTTTCTGCCTCGTGCGGGAATCGAACCCGCGCCACAGAATTACGAGTCCTGCGCGCTATCCACCAGGCTACGAGGCTAGACCTGTAGCTCCAGCCCCCTCTACTGGCAGGGGGTTGGTGCTAGACCTGTAGCTCCAGCCCCCCCCCCCGTCTACTGGCAGGGGGTTGGTGCTGGACCTGTAGCTCCAGCCTCCCCCCCCCCCCTCTACTGGCAGGGGGTTGGTGCTGGACCTGTAGCTCTAGCCCCACCCCCCTCTACTGGCAGGGGGTTGGTGCTTAACCTGTAGCTCCAGCCCACCTCTACTGGCAGGGGGGGGGGGGGTTGGAGCTGAACCTGTAGTTCCAGGCCCCCTCTACTGGCAGGGGATTGGTGCTGGACCTGTAGCTCTAGCCCCCCTCTACTGGCAGGGGGTTGGAGCTGGACCTGTAGCTCCAGCCCCCCTCTACTGGCAGGGGGTTGGTGCTGGACCTGTAGCTCCAGCCCCCTCTACTGGCAGGGGGTTGATGCTGAACCTGTAGCTCCAGCCCCCCTCTACTGGCAGGGGGGTTGGTGTTGGACCTGTAGCTCCAGCCCCCCTCTACTAGCAGGGGGTTGCTGCTGGACCTGTAGCTCCAGCCCCCCTCTACTGGCAGGGGGTTGGTGCTGGACCTCTAGATCCAGCCCCCCCTCTACTAGCAGGGGGTTGGTGCTGGACCTGTAGCTCTAGCTCCCCTCTACTGGCAGGGGTTGGCGCTGAATCTGTAGATCCAGCCCCCTCTACTGGCAGGGGGGTGGTCATGGACCTCCAGCAACCCTGTACTAGCAGGGGATTGATGATGGACCTGTAGCTCCAGCCCCCTCTACTGGCAGGGGGTGGTTGGTCCTGGACCTGTAGCTCCAGCCCCCCCCCCTCTTCTGGCAAGGGGTTGGTGCTGGACCTGTAGCTCCAGCCTCCCCCCTCTACTGGCAGGGGGTTGGTGCTGAACCTGTAGCTCCAGCCCCCCCCTCTACTGGGAGGGGGTTGGTGCTGAACCTGTAGCTTCAGCCCCCTCTACTGGCAGGGGGTTGGTGCTGGACCTGTAGCTCCAGCCCCCCTATACTGGCAGGGGGATGGTGCTGGACCTGTAGCTCCAGCCCCCCTCTACTGGCAGGGGGTTGGTTCTGGACCTGTAGCTCCAGCCCCCCTCTACTGGCAGGGGGTTGGTGCTAGACCTGTAGCTCCAGCCCCCTCTACTGGCAGGGGGTTGGTGCTAGACCTGTAGCTCCAGCCCCCCCCCCCGTCTACTGGCAGGGGGTTGGTGCTGGACCTGTAGCTCCAGCCTCCCCCCCCCTCTACTGGCAGGGGGTTGGTGCTGGACCTGTAGCTCTAGCCCCACCCCCCTCTACTGGCAGGGGGTTGGTGCTTAACCTGTAGCTCCAGCCCACCTCTACTGGCAGGGGGGGGGGTTGGAGCTGAACCTGTATTTCCAGGCCCCCTCTACTGGCAGGGGATTGGTGCTGGACCTGTAGCTCTAGCCCCCCTCTACTGGCAGGGGGTTGGAGCTGGACCTGTAGCTCCAGCCCCCCTCTACTGGCAGGGGGTTGGTGCTGGACCTGTAGCTCCAGCCCCCTCTACTGGCAGGGGGTTGATGCTGAACCTGTAGCTCCAGCCCCCCTCTACTGGCAGGGGGGTTGGTGTTGGACCTGTAGCTCCAGCCCCCCTCTACTAGCAGGGGGTTACTGCTGGACCTGTAGCTTCAGCCCCCCTCTACTGGCAAGGGGGGTTGTTGCTAGACCTATAGCTCAAGCCCCCCCCTTTACTGGCTGGGGGTTGGTGCTTGACCTGTAGCTCTAGCCCCCCCCCCCTCTACTGGCAGGAGGTTGGTGCTGGACCTGTAGCTCCAGCCTTCCTCTACTGGCAGGGGGTTCCCAGCAAACACAAATCATCTACACAACGTTCGCCTATCTCTTCCCAAAGGTGTGGGAATGATTTGCATTGAGAATGGTGCAGGAGAGCCTTTGAGAAACTTTTACTCAAAAAATCCAAACACAAAGGTTTAATTATAAATTGTTTTTCTACAATTATTTTCTTCCAAATGTAAAACAAATAGTTTTTACATGTTTAAATATAAAATTGATGGTGTTTTTTTGTAAAATTCATTAATAAATTGTGAATGATATATATTGGCTGAGTGAAACCTTTAAAATCCATTTAGTTATAATTTGAACAGAAAAAAGTAGTTTTCCAAATTTTCTAAAAATCGCTCTTTTTAACACAATTTGACTCCTTATGCATTCCACTAAACACTATATCATGTTTAAATATATAATTTATGTATTATTCCCTAAAATAATTTATATAAATTATATAAGTTGCTGGAAAGTGGTGTTAAAGATTATGAAAACCTTTTGTTGTGTTATAATTGGAATGTTCTTATATATGTCTCAAGTTCACAGTTTATCAAACAAGAATATTAACATTCGTCAACTCTTAAAATCTTATATGTTATCTTGCTGGTGCAAAATGGGTGAATCTTTAGGAACAGCTATAGTATCTATATATCACAAATGGTGTT
>NW_025571624.1:0-17263 GCF_020424385.1 Procambarus clarkii | reverse complement strand
AGGGAGGTTAGGTCCAGGACGGTTGGGTTGATGTGTAAAAACTAAACACTATATCTACAATATTGAACACAGTTCCAAGTTTTAAAGGAGAGGGGCTCTTAGGTCCATATCCAAAACATCACTTTTCTATGAATATGGTTACAATGTTCAACAAAGAACCTAGCAGGTTAGGCACAGTGCGGATAGGTTCATATCCAAAACTTCAATTTTTGAAGAAAAATAGATAAAATATTCAACAAAGCTCCAAGACTCTTGCAGGTTAGGCACGGGCATTTAGGTTCATATCCAAAAAACATCACTTCTCTGAGTATATGTAGTATCAGAGGCTAGGTCCAGGTTTAGATGGAATGGATGAAAATGTGGGTAAAATGGGTTTTGGCTGTGCTATGATACACAACAATTAGGCATATTTGGTGGAAATTGTCTCCAATTTGATGGCGATAGCTTAAATTAACCCAACTTTAATCAAATCTGCTAGGTAAGGCTATGTAGGGTAGGTTGGAATATGTGAAAACTCGGGTAAAATGGTCTTTGGCTGAGCTATGTAACAAATCATTTTGGGTATATTGGGTAGAAATTGTCTTAAATTAGGTTGAATTTAGGTGAGTCAGCATAAATTTCACGAACTCTAATCAAATCTAGCTTGGGATATGCTAGGTCAGGTTAGGTAAGGCTGTGTAAGGTAAGATGGAATAGGTGAAAAACTTGGGTGAAATGAACTTTGACCATGCTAAGATACAAAACATTTGGGTATATTCGGTGGAAATTGGCATAAATTAGGTAAAATTTAGGTGGGAAAGGCATAAATTTTGCCAACTATAATCAAATCTGACTTTGGATATGCCAGGAGAGAATGGGTAGGGTTGTCTAGGGCAGGTTGGAATAGGTGAAAACTCAGCTAAAATGAGCTTTGGCCGTGCTATGTTCCAAAACATTTTTGGGTATATTTGGTGGAAATTGTCTTAAATTAGGTCAAATTTATATGGGATAACTTAAATTTCGCCGACTTTAACCAAATCTAGGTTTGGATATGCTAGGATAGGTTAGGTAAGGTTGCGTAGGGTACGATGGAATAGGAGAAAATGTAGGTAAAAATGGGCTTTGGCAGTGCTGTGATACAGAACATTTGGATATATTTGGTGGGAATTGCCTTAAATTAGATAGAATTTAGGTGGGATAGCTTAAATTTCGCAGACTTCAACCAAATCTAGGTTTGGATATGGTAGGATAGGTTAGGTAAGGTTGCATAGGGTAGGATGGAATAGGAGAAAATGTAGGTAAAAATGGGCTTTGGCAGTGCTGTGATACGCAACATTTGGGGATATTTGGTGGGAATTGCCTTAAATTAGGTCGAATTTATGTGGGATAGCTTAAATTTCGCAGACTTTAACCAAATCCAGGTTTGGATATGATAGGTTAGGTGAGGTTGTGTAGGGTAGGATGGAATAGGAGAAAATGTAGGTAAAAATGGGCTTTGGTGATGCTATGATACACAACATTTGGGTATATTTGGTGGAAATTGCCTTAAATTAGGTCATATTTAGGTGGCATAGCATAAATTTCGCCAACTTTAACCAAATCCAGGTTTGGATATGCTAGGTCAGGTTAGGTGAGGTGTGTAGGGTAGTATGGAATAGGAGAAAATGGGCTTTGGCAGTGCTATGCTACGCAACATTTGGGTATATTTGGTGGAAATTGCCATAAATTATGTCGAATTAAAGTGGCATAGCTTAAATTTCACCAACTTGAACTAAATCTAGGTTTGATTATGCCAGGTCAGGTTAGGTGAGGTCGTGTAGGGAAGGACATATATAATATCTTAGGGTAATGAACTAGCATGTTTATGAAATAGTGTAAATTTTCCTATTTGGGGTTCGAGCTATATGGCAGACTCATATAATGTATGGACAGAGGCGACATAGGCTTGTATGTGAGGATATGGGATGCTCATATTTAGTTTAGCTAGGTTGAATTTAGTCAAATTTGCGAAGTATATTTTTTATAGATTTAGATGAATTTAAGTTTTAACAAGATGCATTTTGATAAGATATAGCAAATTTGTCTAAAATTATCATAGAAAATACTGACTTCACCTAACCCCACCTGCCCTAACATAACTAAGGCTAGAACAAATAAGTCTGTTAGATGATTTGAATAAATACATAAATATGGGTGGTCTGATTGGAGAGGATGTAACAAGGAAGGTATTAATTAGACATTAAAACAGTGGACATATGTTAGATGAATAGTTTAGCACTAATAATGTTGATATCTTAATGGAAAAAGAATGTGTTATATATTGAGATAGGAAGTCATATGCACCATTTTTATATGTGAAATTCTGACTTTTGGGGAGTTGGTTAAACTCAGCATATTATAATTAATGTCCTAAATATACCCAGAAAAATATCATGCAAATTGTGTATTGTTTGACCTAGTTGGTTGTGTTTGTACATATATAGCACAATTAATATACTTGTGTATTAATTGTGCAGATTATGTATTTTGCATAAGTTGTATGATTATTGCAATTATGTATTGATTATATTTCTATAAATTGTGTATTGTTTTGTGAAAGTTGTATGTATTAATTGTATATGTTTTTGTATGTGTATTTGCGGAAATTGCTTAGTTGTGTATTTAATGAATATGTGCTAGTTATGTATTGTTCATATTTGGTAAGTTGTGTATTGTTCATATTTTGGTAAGTTGTGTATTGGTTATATTTTTGAGCGAGTTGTGTAAATGTCGCAATTGTATTTGTGTAAATCGTGTATTTATGCTAGTTGTGTATTTTCGTATTTGGGGTAGTTGTGTATTGTACGTATTTGTGCTAGATATGCATTTGTACAAGTTGTGTAATAATTATGAAAGATGTGTAATATTTGTATAAGTTGTGTATTAATTGCGCATGTTGTGTAATTGCATATGGACGAATTGTTTATTTATACCTTTGTGTATTGATTGTCATTGTGCAAGTTGAGTAATTATATAGCAAGTTTTCTTGTATTAATTGTGCAAAGATGTAAAATAATTACACAAACTGTGTAATAATTGTCCATGTTTTATAATAATTTTTGTGATAATAGTGCATTTATGCAAGTTGTGTTTTTAATATTTGTTGAAGTGGAACTGGTGCAACTGTATTTGTGTGTGAATATTGTGTATTTTGTGTAAGCTCTGTAATCTGATAAAATAGATCTTCATGGTGTAAGTGTATTTTGGTTTATGAGACAATGTGTGGGTATTTCGTGAAAATTATGTTTGTGAAATTGTGTAATTTTAGTGAAAGCGCATTTTTGATTGTCTAAATGCATAAGCATTTTGATATATTTGTGCAAAATACTGTACTTTGTGTAAATGTCATACTCTGAGTGTCCATGCAGTATTGTGTAAATGCTACATTTTCATGTCCAACTGACATATTTTTGCATGTAAATGTTATATTTTTGTCTATAAATGACATATTTTTGTGTGATGGCATATTTTGAGTGTAAATAATATATTTTGCGAATAAATGGCATATTTGGTGTGTAGATGCTGTATTTTCTGTGTGCATGGCATAAATTGCATCTGATTAATGGGGAAATGGTGGCAAAAAACTAGGCTATTCTCTATGAATGTATAGGTTGTGGAGTATGAGTAGGTATGTATGCTTGTATTTGCGACTGTTGGTTTAGAAACAAGTTACCTGATTTGCGTAGCAAATCTAGGATTTTTTGAGGTGTAGAAATGATTAGCCTATGAATATAGTGGCTAGCATCCAGCTGAGTTGCTAGATGGATGAATTGAGGTGCGACATTTGGATAGCTATTTGATGGATGTGAGGACAGTTGACTAGCCTATGAACACAGCCACTAATCCGCTGTACTGCCAGATGTGTGGTAACTACTTGTGGATTATAGTAGAATATCTAGCTATAGGGTTTCATAATTGCTGTTGTGTATAAAACTAGAATAAGAGCTATTTATTAAAACTATTATTGTAAACAAATGCTTTAAGTGGGATCCCTTGGTTGTTTTAAGCATAGGGTGGACATGAATGAGATTGGGTGGAAATATATAGGAGCTGCCTCGTATGTGCCAATAGGACCTCTGCAGTTACCTTTATTCTTATGTTCAGCTCACCTGCTATGCTGCCAGATGTACGATTCTGCTTAAATTGCAGTACGACATTTGGGCTGCTGTTATACTTTTGAACTTATCACTGAATAATGATTACAGTTGTGGATGACTAAAATGTATATTCTTAGTCCTCTGATTAGGTTAGGTGGGGATGGCTAGTCTACTCATTTTTGAATAATAACATTAAATACATATGTCAGTAGAACGCTAAAGGCCGCATTGGTCAATGGCCAGCAATATCTTATCCCTATACCTGAGGTCGCTTTTCGTGATGTCGCCAAACAAAAACAACAATACCTGGTCTGTAGAATGCATTTGTTTGTTATATATAATAAGTTAGGTTAGGTTAGGTTAGAATGGTTTGATTGGGTTTATGAATATCAGAAAATATGAGCAATGAGCAAAAATACGAGCCATTGTAGCTGAATATCAACTTTGATGAAGCACAGAGTACAGTTGAGGTATTAAGCCAGATTAAGAGTTCACACTTATGTGTGAACCTCCTGGGATCCGCATTTACGGCGTTGGCGCCTCGCACCGCATTAGGAATGATGACGTTAGAAAAAGAAGGCAACTGCAGAAGGCCTTATTTAAGAAACATGAGAGGCTTGCTTTTACTGAATGTAGTATTCCTATATATGTACACCGAATGAGTATTTTGATTTGTTATATGCTACCGCAAGGTGTAAGGGAGGTATGTTCTTGAGTGAATGTGAGATGCGCATATCCATTTATGAGTTTATGCAGTAATATTGGATTACTACTGAAATTGCATTGAAGTCACCATGCCTGGCAGGGGACTGTTAGTTTATACAGTAATGTTGGATTAGTACTGAAATCGCATTGAAGTCACCACGCCTGGCAGGGGACTGTTTTTATACAAATGAAAGATAGTAAGTTTTCATTTTTATTTTGCCCTATGCTCAATAAGCAATTTCTGAAGAAAGATTGACAAAGCTTAAATTACATTCTCTAGAAAGGCAAAGAAATAGAGGTGACATGATAGAGCTGTGAATGAATGGACATGATAAAGGGGGAATATTAATAGACTACTAAAATTATCAACACTAGACAGAACATGAAACAATGGACATAAATTGGAATAAGTTTAAGATTTAGGAAAAAGACCTGGGTAAATACTGGTTCTGTAAACAGGGTTTGAAGTCATTTCTTATGTTATTATTATGTAATCTTAGCTATAAAATGATCTTAGACAATAGGAAACAGTACGGCAATACCTTATTGAGAAAAACGAGCTTATAATGATTAACGCCATTGCACATTAGGCTTGACAGAAGGCAGCATTTGAATCCCCCTTTGCTATAAATATTGAAAATGGGAATAATTACACTGTAACAGAAAACGGACTTATACAGGGAAAATGAAGACGGGGGTGACGTCATTATCCATTAGCGATGCCTGTGCAGGGTTGCTCAGGTAACGAAATATGATGGGGCCAGGAGCCGGCCTTTTAATCCCCAGGTAAGTTGATGACGTCATTGACCATTGGCTATGCCTGTGCATGGGTCAGGCCATGAAAGAAAATTCGAGAAAACCCTGGGGCCAATGACCGGCTTTTTAATCCCCTTTAACATGCCTGTGCAGGGTCACTAAGCTAACGAAATTTGGGGATGACTGGAGGCGGCCGTTTAATCCCCTTGAGCGAAAATGGCAGGGGCCATAGAGCGACTTGTATAAAACCCAGGGTGCGTAGACCAGCCCCTGAAAAAACGGACGGTCTAAAAGTTGAAAATAGCCCGGCGCCATAGACCGGCCGTGGGAAAAAGCAAAAGGGACGGTCTAAAACGTTGAAAATAGACCGGCCGGGGGAAAAAGCAAAACGGACGGTCTAAAAAGTTGAAAATAGCCCGGCCGTGGGAAAAAGCAAAACGGACGGTCTAAAAAGTTGAAAATAGCCCGGCCGTGGGAAAAAGCAAAACGGACGATCTAAAAAGTTGAAAATAGACCGGTCGTGGGAAAAAGCAAAACGGACGGTCTAAAAAGTTGAAAATAGCCCGGCCGTGGGAAAAAGCAAAACGGACGGTCTAAAAAGTTGAAAATAGACCGGCCGTGGGAAAAAGCAAAAGGGACGGTCTATGGCCCGGTTTACACTACTGTAGAGGGGGGCTGGAGCTACAGGTCCAGGACCAACCCCATGCCAATAGAGGGGGGGGGGGACTGGAGCTACAGGTCCAGGACCACCCCCTTGCCAGTAGAGGGGGCTGGAGCTACAGCTACAGCACCAACCTCCTGCCAGTAGAGGGGGCCTGGAGCTACAGGTTCAGCACCAACCCCCTGCCAGTAGAGGGGGGCTGGAGCTACAGTTCCAGCACCAACCCCCCTCCTAGTAGAGGGGGGCTGGAGTTACAGGTCCAGCACCAACCCCCTGCCAGTAGAAGGGGGCTGGAGCTACAGGTCCAGCACCATCCCCCTGCCAGTAGAGGGGGGTTGGAGTTACTGGTTCAGGACCAACCCCACCCTGCCCGTAGAGGGGGCTGCAGCTACAGGTCCAGCACCAACCCCCTGCCAGTAATAGGCGGGGCTAGAGCTACAGGTCCAGCATCAACCCCCTGCCAGTAGAGGGGGCTGGAGCTACAGATTCAGGGCCAATATAAATTGGATAAGTTTAGATTTAGGAAAGACTTGGGTAAATACTGGTTCAGTAACAGGGTTGTTGATTTGTGGAACCAATTGCCGCATAACATTGTGGAGGTGGGGTCCCACGATTGTTTCAAGCATGGGATGGACATGTATATGAGTGGGATTGGGTGGTTATAAATAGGAGCTGCCTCGTATGGGCCAATAGGCCTTCTGCAGTTGCCTTTGTTCTTATGTTCTTATTAAATCCACATCGAAATCCCCTTTTACGTCAACTATCGCTGGGTTCATGTCTCGCTCTAAGACCGGCCCACACCCCATACCCAAGAGTTTCCAATCTATTTGACCCAAAAAATTTCTTAGGCTATTAAAATCAACTTTTCGAAAATCTGGCACTTTAACAGAATTTTCTCCTACAGGTCTATTCCATTCTATGCTAAATCTGATTACTTTGTGATCACTGTTCCCTAGCTCACTCCCTATTTCGATGTCATTAATTTGTGTTTCCCTGTTAGTTAACACTAAATCTAAAATATTATTTTCCCGCGTTGGTTCCTTAATGTGTTGCGTAAGAAAGCAATCGTCAATTAATTCTAGAAAATCTTCTGCTTCACTATTCCCAGTTTTGTTCACCCAGTTTATTCCACTAAAATTAAAGTCACCCATGACATAAATACTGTTAGATCTAGATATTTCATTCCATAGATGCTTTGCTTCCATTCTGTCTAAATTTGGTGGCCTATATATAACTCCTATTATAATATTATTTGCTTTTTCGTTTAATTCTATCCAAATAGTTTCTGTGTGGGGCTCAGTTTTGATTCCCTCTTTGAGACTACATTTCAAATTGTCCCTAACATATATGGCTACTCCCCCTCCTCGTCTAATATATCTATCTGTGTGAAATAGTTTAAATCCATTTATTTGATATTCAGCTAATAGTTCTCTATTTTCTACGTTCATCCACGTTTCGGTAAGTGCAATAATATCTATTTTTCTGTGCAGACAAGAGCATTTAATTCATTAATTTTATTTCTTAGACTTCTACTGTTAGTGTAATATATCCTAAGTGAATTGTTTTTTTGAGGCCCTTTTCTTTCCCTGATCATTTTGCCAATTCTTTTCTCCCACGAACACATACTTTTATTACCTCCTTCCTCCAAATCAATTCCCATACCACTATCTACTAACAGTTTAAACCCAAACAAACACCTCTAACCACTGGTTCCAACGAGTTCGCAACAGCAACAACCCCAGCCCCCGATAGATGCACCCCATCACGAGCATACATTTCATTTCTTCCATAGAAGCATTCCCAGTTTTCTTTGATTCTTAAACAAATAGTAAAACTCAAACCAAACAAATCCCCAGGGCCGGATGAAGTGTTTGCCAGGGTGCTTAGAGAATGCAAAGAGGAGCTGTGTGACCCAATGTCAACCATATTTAATAAATCAATAGAGTCAGGCAGAGTGCCAGAGTTTTGGAAAGCTAACCAGTCGCAACATGGTTTTATAAATGGCCGTTCATAAGAACATAAGAACAAAGGCAACTGCAGAAGGCCTATTGGCTCATACGAGGCAGCTCCTATTTATAACCACCCAATCTCACTCATATACTTGTCCAACCCGCGCTTGAAACAATCGAGGGACCCCCACCTCCAGCACGTTACGCGGTAATTGGTTCCACAAATCAACAACCCTGTTACTGAACCAGTATTTACCCAAGTCTTTCCTAAATCTAAACTTATCCAATTTATACCAATTGTTTTGTGTTCTGTCTTGTGTTGATACTTTTAATACCCTATTAATATCTCCTTTGTTATGTCCATTCATCCACTTGTAAACCACTATCATGTCACCCCTAACTCTTCGCCTTTCCAGTGAATGCAATTTAAGCTTTGTTAATCTTTCTTCATATGAAAGATTTCTAATTTGGGGAATTAGAAATCTTTTCAATCGAAAATTTCGAAAATCAGATTTACGAAAAGCTGATTTTAATAGCCTAAGAATTTTTTTGGGTCAAATAGATAGGAAACTCTTGGGTATGGAGTGTGGGCCGGTCTTGGAGCGAGACATGAACCCAGCGACAGGTGACGTAACAGGGGATTTCGATGTGGATTTAATATATAACTTATTTAAGAATATTCTAAACAAAGCACAGGAACGTAATATACCATACAAATTGAATAGATCGAATACTAATGACCGAAAGTGGATAACATAATTTAAAGAACCTTATAGGTAAAAAGAGAAATTGGTACAAAAGGATTAAGAATGGGGAAGTAAGGTTAGAACAGGAATTAATACAACTGGTTAGAAATGTTAAAAAAGAGATTAGGAAAGCAAAAAGAAACTATGAAGTTCGCATAGCAGAGCAAGCAAAGTCAAATCCTAAAGGTTTTTTTCAGTTATATCGAACTAAGACTACGGAAAGGATAGGTCCATTAAAATCTGAGACAGGTCAAATAACGGATAATGACAAGGAGATGAGTAGTATTTTTAACAAATATTTTATATCTGTATTTACTAAAGAAGAACTTAACAATATGCCTTCAGCCGAACAAGTCTATGTGGGTGTGGATGAGGACAGGTTGACTAGTTTAGTAGTTACCAGGGAGGATGTAATTAAACAATTAGAAAAACTAAAACCAAACAAATCCCCAGGGCCGGATGAAGTGTTTGCCAGGGTGCTTAAAGAATGCAAAGAGGAGCTTTCCGACCCACTGTCTACCATATTTAATAAATCAATAGAGTCAGGCAGAGTGCCAGAGTCATGGAAGGTAGCTAATGTGGTACCAATTTTTAAGAAAGGAGATAGATCACTTGCGTCAAACTATCGGCCAATTAGCCTAACGTCTATTGTGGGAAAGTTACTTGAATCAATAATTGCAAATACAATTCGTCTCCATCTTGAAAAACAAATTAATAAATGAGTCGCAACATGGTTTTACAAATGGCCGTTCATGTTTAACAAATTTGCTAACTTTTTATTCCAGCATAGTTGAGGCAGTTGATAGTGGTAAGGATTGTGATGTTGTGTACCTTGACTTTAGCAAAGCTTTTGATACAGTGCCACATGAAAGACTAATTAAAAAAATAAAAGCTCATGGTACTGGGGGGTGCTATATTAACTTGGATTAGGGCATGGCTATTCCAAAGGAAACAGAGTTAGTATAAATGGGGTTAAGTCAGAGTGGGATAATGTTGTTAGTGGAGTACCTCAGGGCTCTGTCCTGGGACCTCTGTTGTTTATAATATATATAAATGATTTAAATTCAGGTTTGAGTAGCAACATTTACAAATTTGCCGATGATACGAAAATCGGTAGGGAAATTAATTCGGAGGAGGACTCACTATCACTTCAAGTTGATCTAGATAGGGTTTTGAAATGGTCAAATGATTGGCAAATGCAGTTTAATGCTGATAAATGTAAAGTTCTGAGGCTAGGTAATGATGATAGAGTTACAAGATACGAGCTAGATGGTGTTGAGATTGCGAAGTCGGATTGCGAAAGGGATCTGGGAGTTATGATTAGTAAGAATTTAAAACAAAAGGATCAATGCATAAATGTTCGTAATAAGGCGAATAGGACACTGGGATTTATTAATCGAAGCGTTAGTAACAAGACACCTGGTGTGGTTCTTAAGCTATATCTTGCACTGGTTAGGCCCCATTTATATTATGCAGTTCAGTTTTGGTCGCCGTATTATAGAATGGATATAAATTCACTTGAACGTGTCCAACGTAGGATGACTAAGTTAATTCCCCAAATTAGAAATCTTTCATATGAAGAAAGATTAACAAAGCTTACGTTGCATTCACTGGAAAGGCGAAGAGTTAGGGGTGACATGATAGAGGTTTACAAGTGGATGAATGGACATAACAGGGGGGATATTAATAGGGTATTAAAAATATCAACACAAGACAGAACACGAAACAATGGGTATAAATTGGATAAGTTTAGATTTAGGAAAGACTTGGGTAAATACAACAAACAGGGTTGTTGATTCGTGGAACCAATTGTCGCGTAACGTGGTGGAGGTGGTGTCCCTCGATTGTTTCAAGCGCGGGTTGGACAAGTATATGAGTGGGATTAGGTGGTTATAGAATAGGAGCTGCCTCGTATGGGCCAATAGGCCTTCTGCAGTTACCTTTGTTCTTATGTTCTTAATTAAGTTAGTCATCCTACGTTGGACACGTTCAAGTGAAATTATATCCATTCTATAGTACGGCGACCAAAACTGAACTGCATAATCTAAATGGGGCTAACCAGAGCTTTATTCTTATGATCCTATGTTCAAACCTGAATCTAAATAATTTATATATATTATGATTAACAGAGGTTCCAGGACTATGTTTTTACATTGAGAGAGATGCTACATGTCTCCTCCCAGTGAGATGTACGTAGGATATAAATTAACTAACATTTGACGTCTTTACATATGACTGTTGACAGCAAGCTGAGGACAGAGATCATTCGCTCCAGAAACGCGTAATAAAACATAAGAAGCAGCTGTCGAAAATATTAGCTCTTGTGAAAGTGGTAGTGACGCATTGAGGACGTTATGTCGCAGGAACATAATACGAAACTATCGAAACTGGACTTCTATCAAATTCTGGGGATAACTATTGATGCCGAGGAAAAGGAGATTAAGAAATCGTACAGACAAAGAGCTCTTAAATGTCATCCGGATAAGAATCCAGATAACCCATTCGCTACTGATGAATTTGACAAACTTAAGAAAATTCTTGAGATTTTGTTAGATCCAGGAACACGTAAAGCATATGACAAGACCCTCAAGAGTCGTAAAGCAGCAGCTGCCAGAGCCCGTGAACATGTTACCAGATCACAGAAACTAAGGTCAGATTTGGAGGAACGGGAACGACGTGTTCAACGCAGTAGGGAACAGCAAGATATGTCACAAGAAGAACAGTTTCGACGTGAATTGAAAAGATTGGACAAGGAGGGCGAGCAACTTATTTTGGAGGAACTGGATCGAGTAAATAGGGAGGTAGGGGCAGAGCTTTTTCGGAGTTCATCTAAAGTCTCCAAAAGCAGTGAACCTCCAGCTATGGACACACGGGGTCACAAAGTTAAAGTTAAGTGGATGTCAACAGACGATTGGCCAGGGTATTCCCAGCAGGAAATTAACCAACTCTTCTATAAGTGGGGAGACATCAATGCTCTGGTTATGGTGCAGAAAAATAGAAAAGGAACAGCATTAATAGAATATAAGACCAAAAATGCAGCGGATATGGCAGTGCAGTTTGAGAGAGGTCAAACTGGCAAACCAGTAAAAGTTACACACATGTGAGAGGCACCTCACAAAAAGCCTCATATCCTCCAAAAAAAATCCTAAAAATTATGAGTGTAAGGACAAATCCAATTTAAACTTTGAATCTAGTTGTCGTGAATCAGTAGAGAATGTGAGCCAAACCAGTTAAATGTTTCTCAATCAAATTTTATAATAATAAACAAGTTGTTTGATTGCTTTGGATGAAAATAATCTTTTATAATTTGTACAAAAATATATATCTCATGTTGTCTTGATTTGTCCAAGAAACCGACCTTCAAATACTTCTTACTTAGTTTTATTTTCCCATTATGTGTGTTGCATGTCTCTGTCTGCGGAGGCATACTTCTCTGTTCCTTAGAGAAGGGTGGTAGACACTACAAGAGTGGTAGGTGGGAACTGCTAGAGTGATAGACACTCAGATCCCTACGTCTGGGATACTCTTGGATGTAGGTTCGATTAATATATTCCCCTTTATTATTAATTATTAATTACCCCTCACAGAGCAGCCATGAGACCCCCCATAACAGTAGAGCTACTTTTGAAGCGAAGGGGGAAGGTGCGAAATGGACGGCATTTGTGAACACTGGCAGTAAAGGAAATTTCACGAAAAATTCAGCCTTCAACAAGTTGAGACATTTTACCTTAGGAGTTGTGGAAATAATTTGACTGGGCAAAAATTTAATGGGCAAAAGATAGACATCTTGGGACAAGATAACTTTGACATAAGTAAGTTTTCTAGAGACATTTTAATCGGTATGGATTTCTTGAAAAGATTTGATTACTCCTAGTCTGCACAAAAGTTGCGAGGAACTGCAGATTGTAGCTGGGAAAGATTTTTTATGTTGAAATGGTCGACCATCCTCCATTAGTGGCTTTAATTAAAAGGAAGCAGAAGTATAGCGTAAATTACCCAAAATTACTTTTCATGTCTCTTCCAGACACTAATAAGAGGTCATGTGGGATGTATGCACTGACCAAGCAAAAGTTGCCCACCACATTTTGTAAAATTCATTAAAGTGTCCGTGGGATGTCACATTCTACCAGGAAATACCCTACAGGTGCCTGGAAGATGTCAAGTAATAATTCCTCACCATCTAATTGTGGTGCTTGATTAAGGTGCACTTATTCCAATAAACTCAACGACACTGAAGCCGCTTCCGTCCCGAGAGAGAGGGAGAGACCGTTGTACATCTACGTCCTGTTCTACTGTGGTCACCTGTTGTTTCAGTCTCATCCATCATTACTGTTTTGTGACCTCGAGTTGAAAATTGAGCCGTGTCTCTTTAGCAAGGTTCACCCAGCAGGCTGCAGCCAGCCACAGACTGTCACCTGTCGGTCGTGCTATCTGGTCGGATAGTTCTATCATTCTTCAGCAGAAACCGGAATGGTGTACAAGAGGACGAGGATTCTCCACATTCTAAAATTGGTGGTCGTCGAAACTACAATCAACTTCACGTCACTGGTCTAACAGATTTTTTTTTTAACATTTGTTGTGTAATAATGTTAAAATGTTATGTTTGCTCTATTTTGTTATTGTATTCAATTTCTGAAAAAATTAAGATCTCTGAATACCTAGGAATGTAATTTTGGAAAACCTAAATGTTGAAAACTAGAAATATAGTAGTGAAATTCTATTAAAGTGGAAATGTACAATTTTTTCACATGGACCCGTTCTCGAGATAGAGCTCTCTAGTATGAGAGTTATTGCAATGTGTCTAGGACGTAGGCTCTGGAAAATGATAATTGTCATTTTCTTGCTCCACATTCATTGGTGCAAGAGGGGTTGACAACATTAACTTTATACTCTTAGCTGGAAGTATGTACACATTTTGTTGCTGCGTACTCATTTGAGAACTGTGATATTAAAAGTAGTATTGATAATAAACACATTTGTAAGATTGTCAGAATGTCATTTTGGACATTGATTTTGAATGTTAGGTTTGATAATTAAGTGACATGTGGCAAAAAGTGACCACAGATGGTGACTGGAACACATGAATGAACTTGAAGAGTTCAGTGTTCTTCTCCTGAAGCAGTGAGATTTCAGCATGTATTGGAATTCTTGTGTTACGCGTTCATGACGAAACACGTTGATGGACGCCGATGGCCAATGATATTTGTTGGCCAGATTTTGTGATAGTGGTTGCAATATTGAATTTAGTTATATCAATTCTGAGTATTGAATTTTTCTTCCAGGTGTATTGGGAAGATTGCTGGACTATAAACAGCATTACAGTCGGGTGTCAGATAACTGGATTCAGCATTTGAATTATGCCGATTATTTCGATACAATCTGCAGATTTTAAATTCTATAGATAGGGTAGATTTTGAATATTTTTTTGAGGCACTGGTTAAATTTTTATATAAAATAAAGGATTGGGCTGGTACCGCTACCTCAAAGTCGACCAAGGCATTCAATATCCAGGCTGAAGCCTTCCCCAGACCTCCCTACAAGAGGCATCTCGAGTAGTGCCTCCACACACCTTAACTACTTGACGAGTAACTCCCGCGGTAGTAGCAAATCTCAGACCCAGGCGTCACCACTCACCCAGCCCGGCCAAACACCACCCAGGCGTCACCAATCACCCAGCCCGGCCAATCACCGACCCAGACGTCACCAATCACCCAGCTCGGCCAAACACCACCCAGGCGTCACCACTCACCAGTAGTGTAAACCAGGCCATAACGTGTCCGTTTTGCTTTTCCTAAGGGACACGTTATGGCCCCATGTTTTTTCGTTACCCCGGTGAGATTTAAGGGACACGTTATGGCCCCATGTTTTTTCGTTACCCCGGTGAGATTTAAGGGACACGTTATGGCCCCATGTTTTTTCGTTAGCCCGGTGAGCCATGCACGGGCATTGCTAATGGTCAATGACGTCATCAACTTACCTGGGGATTAAAAGGTCGGCTCCTGGCCCCATCATATTTCGCACAGGCATTGCTAATAGTCACCCCGTATTCTTCTTCCCTGAATAAGTCCGTTTTCTGTTATAGTATGTTTATTCCCATTTTTAATGTTTATAGCAAAGGGGGATACAAATGCTGCCTTCTGTCAAGCCTAATGTGCAATGGTGTTAATCATTATAAGCTCGTTTTTCTCAATAAGGTATTGCCGTACGGTTTCCCATTGTCTAAGATCATTTTATAGCTAAGATTACATAATAACATAAGAAATGAGTTCAAACCCTGTTTACAGAACCAGTATTTACCCAGGTCTTTTTCCTAAATCTAAATCTAAAACTTATTCCAATTTATGTCCATTGTTTCATGTTCTATCTAGTGTTGATAATTTTAATAGTCTATTAATATTCCCCCTTTATCATGTCCATTCATTCACAGCTCTATCATGTCACCTCTATTTCTTTGCCTTTCTAGAGAATGTAATTTAAGCATTGTCAATCTTTCTTCAGAAATTGCTTATTGAGCATAGGGCAAAATAAAAATGAAAACTTACTATCTTTCATTTGTATGAAAACAGTCCCCTGCCAGGCGTGGTGACTTCAATGCGATTATATATCTCAAACATCTCTACCTCCCGAAGGCACCAGATGAGTGAGGGGTCAGTCTGCAATTTTCGTCAAGCCACTGTCAATGTGAGAGAACTCGTGTCCAGCTTATAAGCCTATACTTGCATAAACCACAAGTGAAGATAAACAATCTTTGGACAACACCCACCAGTGGGACTCGAACCCAGAAAGCACAACTACCTTCCAGTAGCTGGCATAACTAGTATGCTTTAACCCACTACGCCATCAGACCTTACAAAAGAAGTAGATAGTTCGAGATATATATATCTCAAACATCTCTACCTCCCGAAGGCACCAGATGAGTGAGGGGTCAGTCTGCAATTTTCGTCAAGCCACTGTCAATGTGAGAGAACTCGTGTCCAGCTTATAAGCCTATACTTGCATAAACCACAAGTGAAGATAAACAATCTTTGGACAACACCCACCAGTGGGACTCGAACCCAGAAAGCACAACTACCTTCCAGTAGCTGGCATAACTAGTATGCTTTAACCCACTACGCCATCAGACCTTACAAAAGAAGTAGATAGTTCGAGATATATATATCTCAAACATCTCTACCTCCCGAAGGCACCAGATGAGTGAGGGGTCAGTCTGCAATTTTCGTCAAGCCACTGTCAATGTGAGAGAACTCGTGTCCAGCTTATAAGCCTATACTTGCATAAACCACAAGTGAAGATAAACAATCTTTGGACAACACCCACCAGTGGGACTCGAACCCAGAAAGCACAACTACCTTCCAGTAGCTGGCATAACTAGTATGCTTTAACCCACTACGCCATCAGACCTTACAAAAGAAGTAGATAGTTCGAGATATATATATCTCAAACATCTCTACCTCCCGAAGGCACCAGATGAGTGAGGGGTCAGTCTGCAATTTTCGTCAAGCCACTGTCAATGTGAGAGAACTCGTGTCCAGCTTATAAGCCTATACTTGCATAAACCACAAGTGAAGATAAACAATCTTTGGACAACACCCACCAGTGGGACTCGAACCCAGAAAGCACAACTACCTTCCAGTAGCTGGCATAACTAGTATGCTTTAACCCACTACGCCATCAGACCTTACAAAAGAAGTAGATAGTTCGAGATATATATATCTCAAACATCTCTACCTCCCGAAGGCACCAGATGAGTGAGGGGTCAGTCTGCAATTTTCGTCAAGCCACTGTCAATGTGAGAGAACTCGTGTCCAGCTTATAAGCCTATACTTGCATAAACCACAAGTGAAGATAAACAATTTTGTAAGGTCTGATGGCGTAGTGGGTTAAAGCATACTAGTTATGCCAGCTACTGGAAGGTAGTTGTGCTTTCTGGGTTCGAGTCCCACTGGTGGGTGTTGTCCAAAGATTGTTTATCTTCACTTGTGGTTTATGCAAGTATAGGCTTATAAGCTGGACACGAGTTCTCTCACATTGACAGTGGCTTGACGAAAATTGCAGACTGACCCCTCACTCATCTGGTGCCTTCGGGAGGTAGAGATGTTTGAGATATATATATCTCGAACTATCTACTTCTTTTGTAAGGTCTGATGGCGTAGTGGGTTAAAGCATACTAGTTATGCCAGCTACTGGAAGGTAGTTGTGCTTTCTGGGTTCGAGTCCCACTGGTGGGTGTTGTCCAAAGATTGTTTATCTTCACTTGTGGTTTATGCAAGTATAGGCTTATATATATATATATATATATATATATATATATATATATATATATATATATAT
>NW_025571623.1:0-49051 GCF_020424385.1 Procambarus clarkii | reverse complement strand
CCTACCTTACTTACTGATAGTCAACCTATGTCTTCCTATTATTAAACAATAATGAATAATGACTGAACTTGTAATACTGCTATATGCCAAGTAAACAAAAAAGTTACCATGTTTATTTAGTTAAAATTACCATCGGCTGTTCTGTTGCAGTTTTGCTGTTCCGCTCAACATGTAATTATTGTCATTCTTTTTATTTTTTTTCTACTTTTGTTCAACTTTCGCTTTTCATCTCAATTATTTTTAACAATTAGTTTTAAGTGTTTATCCACAGCTTGCCTGAAACACTGTGCATATTAGTGGCTTTAGGCATAGTATATTCTTGCTTTATCTAGAAATCCAACATTGTGCTTGTAACCCATTTTCTATGTATGTTTCTCAAAAAACATTATCATCTTTAGCATTATCATTATGTTAAATAGGGATAGCTTAGGGAATAGTATAGTGAAAGGACAGAAGAGTGCGGAATATAATATGTAATTTTTGAGAATATACCAACAGTTTGAGACTTTGCCTGTGTACTGTATGTGAGTGTTCAAATTTAGTCTCTTGTTTATGTATAAGCCAAGGAACTTTTTCATCATTTTTAATGGTAATGTTGACATTATCTATTTGAAGGTGAATTTCATTTGATAATTTACTTCCAAATACAATGTAATAGGTCTTCTCTATATTTAGTTTGTTGGTTGACATCCAACCACATCCAGTTTGTTCCAATTTGTTATTTACAATGTTACTTATTGTGTGATGCATTGGAGTTTGAATAGATGAAGGTAGTATCGCCAGCAAATAGTATTGGTTTAAGGATGTTAGAGACATTTGGTAAATCATTGATGTGTATAAGCAATAGGAGAGGTTCTAAGATGCTGCCCTGTGGCACTCCTACGGTTAACAGTAGAGATGTGGGGGGGGGGTTATGTCATTAATGGCTACATATTGGTGTCTATCATTAAGATATGATAGAATATAGTTATCAGGAAGGCCTCAGATTCTGTAATGATTAAGTTTAAGTAAAAGGTAGGTATGGCTTACAGTATCAAAGCCTGACTGTCAATTATATTAACCTGAATCTGGCAGTTATATTATTCTGAGATTTTCAATTATAAAACTCATTTATATGAAAATAGCATAAATATGTTAATTACATTATCTTGAATCGGACAGTTTTATATTTATACGGATCTAGCAATTTGATATATATATATATATATATATATATATATATATATATATATATATATATATATATATATATATATATATATATATATATATATATATATATATATATATATATATGAATCTGGCAATTACATATGTATAAGTAGCAAGCAATTTGCTACTTTATATATACACACACAGTACTGTATATGAATCTGGCAATAATATTAGCCTGATTCTGATATTTGTATTATCTTATATCTGGTATTTTATAAACCAAAACTTTGCATTTATTTGAGTGACTCCGGAATTTGTATTATAATGCGGAGTATTTCATCAAAAGCTTAATTATTATTATTTATTTCATTTGTTTACAAATACCTTAATCTGACAAATTTATTAATATAAAAGGATTTCTGCTTCTAAATTAGTGATTTAAAAAAATTGATGTAAAGTCCTAAGTTTGAATATTGTTTAATTGATAAGTATATTTATGATCATTATTGGCCTGTATTATGAGGTGTAGGAGTAACCTATATGGTTTTGATTGGTCGTTTAATTTCTTGTCTTGATGGATGTGAATGATGTTTAATTATTATTTATTTAGGCTCTATTATTAGTTCAGATTATTTATAGATAGAATAATGTGCAATAGATGGCTCTTAAAACCTGTTAATTATTATATTATTATTACTTGATAATTGTCTCAACATTCCAATTTACTGTCCTCTTACTATAAGTGTTGTTTTAATTAGCACATAAATGATCTTCACGTAATATGGTTTATTTACCCCCATGACAATGCTTCAGTATTTGTAAAGTTATAATTCCCGGTTATTAAGGTAATTAGAGAAATAACAAACCCTGAATATATGAACGTTAAAAACATTTTGGTATGTGCAAAATATTCTTGTTTTGCAAGAACACTGGCTTACATCTTATGAATATCAAAACCACTTCAAATTTATTGATAGTTCTTTTTCCACTGCCAGTATTGACATGTCTATTGACTGGTCAGGTCTTGGAAGACCCTATGGTGCTGCTGCTATCCTGGGCATAACAATATGCAATGTAAAGTTGAGGTTGTCAATATTGTATCAGGGCTCACTCCTGCTATACTTGTGTCCTATAGTTATCTGGAGATGATTTCGGGGCTTATCCCCCATGGCCCGGTCCTCGACCAGGCCTCCTTTTTGTTACACAATCCCAAGGAAGCAGCCTGTAACAGCTGTCTATCTCTCAGGTACATATTTACTGCTAGGTGAACAGACTCATCAGGATGAAAGAAACTCTGCCCATTTGTTTCCGCCTCCACCAAGGATCGAACCTGGAACCTCAGGACTATGAATCTGATGCACTGTCCACTCAGTTGTCAGGGGCCTGAAAGGTGCTCAGCAGTATTTGATTATGTGTGTGTGTATATGCATGGTTTCCACAAGCAATATCAACTGTGCAGATGAGTATGGAAATATATGATCAGAAATATAACAATTGACTAATTTGTATCATAATGCTGAACTCATGGGGTGGTAGGTGATTTTTAACACTGATTTTACCCGCTAAGATGTATACTTAAATTTGTTTAATGAATTCATGGATGCTGAAAATTTATATAATCCTGCTATTAATGATTTATTTACTATTACTATAGCTTTATGTCATGAGATAGGAATGGAAGGTCTCATATTGATCATTTTCTTATTGATGATATAACTGGTCACACCTTTAAGTATAAGGCTGTCAGTGATGACAACCTGTCCTGGTATCATCCTGCCATGGCCACCTCCAATATACCTCACTCACAAGTTGCTGCTGCCAAAGAAAACATAAACCTCCCTAGAACACACCTAAACGTAGGAAGGCCACTCTTGCTGACCTGGATAAGTTTAAATGCCTGCTTAACCAATACTCAAATCACAAGTGATGCAATTGCTTGCAATATTATTCACTGCAATTTGCATCAGAACAATCTCAAGGACTTTTTCACATCTGTCGTTTCAGTGCTAGATAGGGCCGGGGAAGAGAGTATTTATCTCATAAGCAATTAAAGAAGTAGTATGCCAGGTTGGAATAATCATGTTAGGGAATTTCAAAATAGATCTACCTTTTGGCATAACCTACAGAAAGTTGCAGGGTGCTCCAGACCTTTTGGTATAATCTACTGAAAGATGCTGCAGGCCCCAAACCTTTTGGCATAATCTGTGGAAAGAATCAGGGGGGGGGAGGCCCAGACCTTCTGGCATAACCGATGTAAAGATGCAGGGGGCCCCAGAGACGGTTGGTGGCCCCAGCTCAGGTGTGGCACCAGGGGCTCAATATCATCAAGAAAGAGAAAGATAATATTGTGAGATCAAAAGTTGCCGATAATCTTATAAGGAAAAAGTTTTATGATTTTTTAGGTGAAATTAGAAACAAAAGGTTCATGCAGAGGAGTAACAAAAGTTATAGATGATGTCTCCGGGGCCCAATAATATATGAAATGGTTTAAAAGAAAAATCTTTAACGTTGTAGAACACTGCGAGGTGCAGGACAGATGAGACTGAAACTGACCTAATTACAGCTATATGTGAAACCTGCATGGACCCTGCCCCCCCCCCCCCCTAATGTTAAACACCTGCACACTGTAACCCATGTAATGCTTGAGAAAACTTAAAAAGCTAAACAATAGGAATTATGATATGTTACATAATTATGATATAATACAGTAATATATTATGATATATTACTGTATTTTATTTATTATTTTTGTATACAAGGGTTCTTACATTCTTGTACAGCCAATAGCACGCATAGCGTTATGGGTGAATGTCTGTGTGTCTTACAGGCACACTCTCCCATGGTACATCACCACCATGTGTCTTACAGGCACACTCTCCCATGGTACATCACCACCATGTGTCTTACAGGCACACTCTCCCATGGTACATCACCACCATGTGTCTTACAGGTACACTCACCCATGGTACATCACCACCATGTGTCTTACAGGCACACTCTCCCATGGTACATCACCACCATGTGTCTTACAGGCACACTCTCCCATGGTACATCACCACCATGTGTCTTACAGGCACACTCTCCCATGGTACATCACCACCATGTGTCTTACAGGCACACTCTCCCATGGTACATCAACACCGTGTGTCTTACAGGCACACTCTCCCATGGTACATCACCACCATGTGTCTTACAGGCACACTCTCCCATGGTACATCACCACCTTGTGTCTTGCAGGCACACTCTCCCATGGTACATCACCACCATGTGTCTTACAGGCACACTCTCCCATGGTACATCACCACCATGTGTCTTACAGGTACACTCACCCATGGTACATCACCACCATGTGTCTTACAGGTACACTCACCCATGGTACATCACCACCATGTGTCTTACAGGTACACTCACCCATGGTACATCACCACCATGTGTCTTACAGGTACACTCTCCCATGGTACATCACCACAATGTGTCTTACAGGTACACTCTCCCATGATACATCACCACCATGTGTCTTACAGGCACACTCTCCCGTGGTACATCACCACCATGTGTCTTACAGGCACACTCTCCCATGGTACATCAACACCATGTGTCTTACAGGCACACTCTCCCATGGTACATCACCACCACGTGTCTTACAGGCACACTCTCCCATGGTACATCACCACCACGTGTCTTACAGGCACACTCTCCCATGGTACATCACCACCACGTGTCTTACAGGCTCTCTCTCCCATGGTACATCACCACCATGTGTCTTACAGGCTCTCTCTCCCATGGTACATCACCACCATGTGTCTTACAGGCACACTCTCCCAGGGTACATCACTACCATGTGTCTTGCAGGCACACTCTCCCATGGTACATCACCACCATGTGTCTTACAGGCACACTCTCCCATGGTACATCACCACCATGTGTCTTACAGGCAAACTCTCCCATGGTACATCACCACCATGTGTCTTACAGGCACACTCTCCCATGGTACATCACCACCATGTGTCTTACAGGCACACTCTCTCATGGTACATCACCACCATGTGTCTTACAGGTACACTCTCCAATGGTACATCACCACCATGTGTCTTACAGGCACACTCTCCCATGGTACATCACCACCATGTGTCTTACAGACACACTCTCCCATGGTACATCACCACCACGTGTCTTACAGGCACACTCTCCCATGGTACATCACCACCATGTGTCTTACAGGCAAACTCTCCCATGGTACATCACCACCATGTGTCTTACAGGCACACTCTCCCATGGTACATCACCACCATGTGTCTTACAGGCACACTCTCTCATGGTACATCACCACCATGTGTCTTACAGGCACACTCTCCCATGGTACATCACCACCATGTGTCTTACAGGTACACTCTCCAATGGTACATCACCACCATGTGTCTTACAGGCACACTCTCCCATGGTACATCACCACCATGTGTCTTACAGGCACACTCTCCCATGGTACATCACCACCACGTGTCTTACAGGCACACTCTCCCATGGTACATCACCACCATGTGTCTTACAGGCACACTCTCCCATGGTACATCACCACCATGTGTCTTACAGGCACACTCTCCCATGGTACATCACCACCATGTGTCTTACAGGCACACTCTCCCATGGAACATCACCACCATGTGTTTTACAGGCACACTCTCCCATGGTACATCACCACCATGTGTCTTACAGGCACACTCTCCCATGGTACATCACCACCACGTGTCTTACAGGCACACTCTCCCAGGGTACATCACTACCATGTGTCTTGCAGGCACACTCTCCCATGGTACATCACCACCATGTGTCTTACAGGCACACTCTCCCATGGTACATCATCACCATATGTGTCTTACAGGCACACTCTCCCATGGTACATCACCACTATGTGTCTTACAGGCACACTCTCCCATGGTACATCACCACCATGTGTCTTACAGGCACACTCTCCCATGGTACATCACCACCATGTGTCTTACAGGCACACTCCCCCATGGTACATCACCATGTGTCTTACAGGCACACTCTCCCATGGTACATCACCACCATGTGTCTTACAGGCACACTCCCCCATGGTACATCACCATGTGTCTTACAGGCACACTCTCCCATGGTACATCACCACCATGTGTCTTACAGGCACACTCTCCCATGGTACATCACCACCATGTGTCTTACAGGCACACTCTCCCATGGTACATCACCACCATGTGTCTTACAGGCAAACTCTCCCATGGTACATCACCATGTGTCTTACAGGCTCACTCTCCCATGGTACATCACCATGTGTCCTACTGGTGAGCACATGAAGGTGAACACACCTAGGTGAGCACATCTAGCTGAACACATCTAGGTGAGCACATCTAGGTGAGCACATCTATGTGAGCACATCTAGGTGAGCATATCTAGGTGAGCACATCTAGGTGAGCACATCTATGTGAGCACATCAAGGTGAGCACATCTAGGTGAGCACATCTAGGTGAGCACATCCAGGTGAACACATCTAGGTGAGCACATCTAGGTGAGCACATCTATGTGAGCACATCAAGGTGAACACATCTATGTGAGCACATCCAGTTGAACACCTCTAGGTGAGCACATGAAGGTGAACACATCTAGGTGAGCACATCTATGTGAGCACATCTATGTGAGCACATCAAGGTGAACACATCTAGGTGAGCACATCCAGGTGAGCACATCTAGGTGAGCACATCTAGGTGAACACATCTAGGTGAGCACATCAAGGTGAACACATCCAGGTGAGCACATCTAGGTGAACACATCTAGGTGAGCACATCCAGGTGAGCACATCTAGGTGAGCACATCTAGGCGAGCACATCTAGGTGAACACATGTAGGTGACCACATCCAGGTGAGCACATCCAGGTGAGCACATATAGGTGAGCACATTTAGGGGGAGCACATCTAGGTGAGCACATACAGGTGAGCACATACAGGTGGGCACATCTATGTGAGCACATCAAGGTGAACACATCTAGGTGAGCATATCTAGGTGAGCACATCTAGGGGGAGCACATCTAGGTGAGCACATAAACTATGCCTATAAACTTACTGTTTATAGACATAGATGATCACCTAGATGTGCTCACCTAGACGTGATCATATATCATAAAACGGTCGTGTGTAGTGATTATTTAGTGTCAGAGTGGTTGACAAATGGAATATATTAGGCAGTGATGTGGTGGAGGCAGACTCCATACACAGTTTCAAGTATAGATATGATAGAGCCCAATAGGCTCAGGAACCTGTACACATTAGGCTCAGTCTTTCATCTTGTTTATTACTTAAGTATTACTGATACCTTAAGCTGATTTTGAAATGTTCATGTTTGTTTCAGTAATTATCGCAAGGTAGGAACCCCAGTTAAAAGATTAGAGAAAAAGTTATACATCAGTATATATGACGAATAGATTAGATTAAGATTTTTCTTTTAGTTGGCATACACGAATGCATATGCACAAATTGTGAGTTTAGCAACATATATGAATGGTGTTTTGTGAGTGTTGCAACACAGAAATGAGGTGTTGTGGGGGTTTTCTTTTTTACTTTCACGGCTGCAATGCATACGTCGCCAATGTACATGTGGCAGACGCTTCACGAAGCTGTCGGAATTAGCAGAATAGAAAATACGAGAGCAACTGTACAGGGCCTGGGAGCAAGGTCGAGTTAGAGTCCTTGAGGGTCTCTTCTCAGACTAGCCTCACCTGGTCCTGCTCCACGTTGATCGTTGGAATCTCCTCAATGATTTAACACTTTAAGGGACTCCTATAGGGTCCTCATCACATTTATAGTTTAGTGACTTATAGGCAACTCGGTGTTGAAGACACTTAGAGCTGAAGGCTTGAGTAATGTTGGCAGTATACAGAAGTGGTTCAACGGAAACACCGCATAAAGCTTAACAGTAGTTTATTTATTAACTTAACCACTAATACACAGGGTGCTTGATTTACTTTAGATTGGCGTCAGCAAAACTATGGTTATATTAGCGAGACTCTTGACGTCTGGCTTAACGACTTGTATCCACTCGTGGAGAAACACCTAACTTAACACAGTTGACAGCCAATCATTAACACGGCAACCTAACTGCCGGTATGCAAAGGGATCACAAGAGTTCCAACCGGATACTCGGTAATGATGATATGCAATAAACACAATTACACTGTCAATGGGACAGGCAATAACATGCACAATAATAATGTCACACAATAACTAAATGTGTGGTGTATGTGAAGCTCACATTCACAGACGAGTGAAATGCCGTGATACCACACAGATAAACACCCATTCACCGTCGATTCACCTATGACCTGTGACAGGTATGAGAAGGTGAGAACTGTGGTTGATACCTCAGATCAACACAGACACAATAAAACAATGACAAGATCTTGTACTTACAGATAGGGTACCTTTCCTTACTCACTCACTCAGGCACATTTATACAAGCACTCGTAGGTGGCCTGACAGCTGGCTTCGCTCGTAGACACGGAGGGTACTTGCAGTAGGGCGGGCTGTATGCTTAACAGACAGACACACGCACACACACTGGCGCTGGCGATGAGTAAGGTGGTGACGTCACGTAGTAGTGAGGGCGGCGGCGGGCGCCTCGAGGTACTGAGGTACACGCTCGGGACGCGTGGCGGCTGGCGGCGGCTGTGGTACCATGCAGGTACACTTGTGGTAAAGTCACACACAGGTTACTTAGGCGGCGGCACTGCCTTAGTTCACTCTTAAGTCACTCACAACGATCTTTGTCACCAGGGGTTACCTGATACCAGTCTGTTTCACTCTGGAGATTTGTCACTTTAGGCTTCTGAACTATATATTCACGCTCGTGATTCTGGGCGAGTGTGTAGTATATTTTCCAGACGCTGAGTTAACTTGACGGTGAGGAATAGGCAGTGTTCTTCTATCTATTGGCCGTTAGACAGAACAGGACACGTCCTCTATGCAAGAGATCCCTCACAAGAATGGTTTTTGCCTGAAGCTCAGGGCATCTCGTGGCACCCAGTACAAAAGAGTTACAATTTGACCAATAGCATTGCAGCAAATGGGCGGGAACCAATCATGTTAGCTCGTTCGATGAGCAGTAAGAGGAGTGACGTCATGAACACGTCACGAACACGTCATAGCTGTTATTGTCCATCGCGCCGGTTGACCCCAGAGGTCAGACACTGCTGGCGTCTACCCTCTGTCTCTCCCGCGGGCACCAGCCATGTACTCACTGACCCTTTGGTGGCAAGTATGCTTAACTCCCTGTACCTACTTCCTGCCTGGACATACGGCGGCCTCCGTATTATAAAAGTGTTCCTGGTTAAGTGGGCATTCTGGAGATACCCAACATGCCAGGTCACTATCCAGGGTAAACAGAAATAGGACCTTGTGCACAAGATCGGTGCACTGTGCACAGCAATGAACCATTCCAGTCAGATGTGGGAGAATCTTGAGAGACACTCTCTCTCAACACCCTGCAACAAACACCGAGCCCACATAGTGGCGCTCGTTCAGACCTCACACCGCTGACAGCACGTGCACAGTGCTGAGTGCACGTGGCGCGGCTGGGTCTAGCAGACCCCCGTCTTCTATACAGCTAGGCGAGGCGGGGCCTCGTCTAGACTATTCTCTTCTGGTGAGGAAATTTCTTCAGTCACCAGGTCACATATGGCTATCTTGTCAGGTCTTGAGCAGGCACTGTGGTCGGACGTAGCTCCAGGTCTGGATCGGCTCAACACCTCAAAACCCTGAGTGGCGCTAGTCTGTCCACTGCCTCTCTCCACCTGTGTCATGCCTGAAACATCAGAGACACACTGGGAACCAGTGTCCGGTGATTCGCGTTGCATTTCCTCGCTCATGTCTCCCTCGTTCGACGTCTCGTTAATCACCCCTGACCTACTCAACCAGTCAGCACCAACGTTGTCGGCTCCCTTTATGTAAACCACGCGGAATGTGAACTGTTGAAGGAACAACACCCAGCGCATTATTCTAGGGTTTGCGTTTTTAAGCGTACCGATGTGGCTGAGGGGTTGGTGATCTACTTGAAACGTGAAACGCTTACCATAGAGATACTGGTAGAATTTCCTTACTCCCACGACAGCAGCAAGGAGTTCCTTTTCTACAGTGGAGTACTTCTGCTCAGCATCGCTCAATTTACGACTGGAGTACGCAACTGGCCAGATTTCACCGTCGTACTCTTGCATGAGTACAGCACCAATACCTGTATTTGAGGCATCTGTCCGGAGGATGTACTCCCTGGTAGAATCTGGTAGTCTAAGGATGGGTGCTTCAGTCAGCTTCTTCTTGAGCGTCGAGAATGCTGAGTTCTCCATTTCTGTCCAACGTACTCTAACAGGTGCATTCTTCTTGGTAAGATTAGTTAGCGGAGTTGTTATGGACGTGAAATTGGGAATGAAAGTTCTGTAGTACCCTGCAAGTCCCAGGAATGACTTAACCTGAGTCTTGGTGGCGGGTGGAGCGGCGTCACTGATCTTGGTGATCTTCTCAGGCAGCGGCCTGGTGAACCCTCCCCCTATCACGTGACCACGGTACCTGACCTCCTTGCACCCCAACTCACACTTAGTGGGTTTTGCAACCATTCCTACTTCCTGTAGTCTTGCCAACACCTGCCTTAGCAAGGTCAGATGTTCTTCCCACGTAGCAGAGTGGATGAGCACATCGTCCACGAACACTTCTACTCCAGTAATTCCCCCCAAGACCTTGTGCATAGTTCTGTTGAACACGGCTGGGGCGTTCACCAGTCCAAACGGAAGAACTGTGAATTGGAAGAGACCTTCGCTTGTCATGAAGGCAGTGCAGCGCTTACTGTCTTCATCTAGTGGAATCTGCCAAAATCCTTTTGTCAGATCGAGCTTGGAGAAATAGCAACTGGAAGCTAGCCTCGAGAAGATCTCATTTTGATTGAACTTTGGTTCAGCATCAAACTCTATGATGGAGTTCAACTTCCTGAAGTCGAGGCAGATGCGCACACCTCCCCCAGGCTTCTTCACTAACACCATCGGGCTTGAGTACAGTGAGGTCGACTTCTCTATTACTCCCGCATTAATCATAGATGCCAGTTCTTCTCTCACCTGTGGTACAAGGTGATGAGGAACAGGATATGGTTTTGTTCGTACCGCTTGCTGCTCTAGCAAAGGTATGCGGTAACCCTCTACCTTCACTACCTTAGTGACGTCAGGGAGTACCTCCTTGTACTCTGCTACCAGTCGAGTAACCTGGTCGACTTGATCTTCAGACAGCTGATCATCAACCTTAACATCTCGGTGTGTCTCCTGCTGCTGTTGATTGAAGAGACCTGGCTGACCTACCTCCTCGTCGGCGGTTATCACTGAGACACCGACGATCAGTGCTGAGAGCAGAGGGTGGTCGATCGGCCCTGTCGATGTCGAGCCCCGTGGTCCTCTCCTGTTCTTACGTCTTACATGCTTCTTCGGCTTTGTGGATCCATCTACAGGTGGGTCCTCGTAGCGTTTGAGCATGTGTTCTTTTGCTTTTTTCACCTTTGCAGACACTCCCTGAATGTCTCATAAATTCAGAGGTTTTTCTGGGCGAGTCTGATTGTTGCTCTCTGACCTCGTGGTGACAGCTGCCACGAGCGAGTTACCTGTTAATGGAGTTGCTGTCGCTTCAACCAGAGGTTTTGCTTCTTCATTACTTCACAGCTTGCTTTCTCTCCCTTATTCTTCAGCTGGGTGAGGGTGTGGTGAGACTCCCGGAACATTTCCCAATAAAAGTCCATATACAGCACGTTCCTGTTGAACGGCACGGATTTTACCTTTGATGTAAGGTGTGTGGACCCACACATACACCTCCACCATCTCTTTAGTATAGCCATTTGGGAATTTGACATAGATATGTCTACCTGTCTCAGCTTTACTAGGCTTTTTCTTACCATGTGAGTAGTGGCGCCTTTGTCACGGAAGATTTTCGCCGATTTTCCGTTAACATTTCCGTCTACCACTTCAAGGGTCCAAGCTAGTGGATCCTTTCCAACGTTGGGATGTTTCTTACCACTTGAGCTCACACCTGCTATGTAACCTGATTTCGGTTTTACCTTGCAAGCAACTGCCCGATGACCTGGCTTACCACAGGTGTAGCACTTGTACACATGCTTGTTGGAGGAGTTTCCCTGCTCCCCCGACACACCAGTCTTAGGCTTAGCTCTGTCGCCAGTACCTGTAGCATGATGCTTCTCGCGCGGCTTCACCCCTTTCACCTGCCTCCTGGTCCCAGCCCACAGATCAGCTTGCTTGGCCATAGACAGATTTGACACAATTTCTTGCTCTTTGAGTTTGACACGCAGAGACGATTCGCATGCTTCTAAAAACTGTTCACGAATCATCAGTTGATAGAACTCCATGCTCCCAGAAGCAGTCTCCATGAGTTCACAGTAACGGTTTAGACTCGATTCTAACCGCTGTAACATTAACACATATGTCTCTCCTTTTTGCAATTGAGCCCTACGGAAATTCTCTAGCATCCGGTCTGCAGTGATGCCAAAACCGTTCAGCAGCGCTGTTGTCAACGCCTCGTAATCTCCGCGCTGGTGCGGACCCAGACTGTGGTAGATAGTTAGTGCCCTACCCTTTAACAATGCACTAAGAGCGAGTGCCCACTTTGATCTTTCCCACCCGCAATCAGCGGCGTGACCTTCGAAACGCTTGATGTATGCATCCATCGAGTTGCCCCTCTCATCAAAGTTAGGTAGTTTGACAGTCTTACCTTGTTCAACGTTAGTCTGTTGAACGACCACTTGTCTGGTCATCCTGCCTTGCAACTGCATGCGAGCTATGCGTTCAGTACTTTCTCAGCTCTGCTGATCAGTCCAGCGTTTGTTTTCTCTCTCTTGCTGATCAGTCCACAGTTTACTTTCTCTGTCCTGCTGATCAGTCCAGAGTTTCATAGCTTGCTCTGCTACTTTATTCCCTTCGAATCCCAACTCCCTAACTTGGTTATGGTATTCCTCTAAGGTGAATAATTGCGAGCCTGTAATACCTACTCTTTGAGTTGGTGTCGTCCACAAGGACTTTTTGGGCCGAGATTCTTACCCATAGAATCCCCCCCAACGAAGTATTTAAAGGGCTAGATTCCCGCATGACTCCGTTTTCTTCCGCAGCGCGCGTGGTTCTAGTGACATCATTCTCAGTGACGTCACCAACAGAGGTCTCTACCTCCAAGTTATCTCTCACCGGGGTTTCACCACCAATAGCCTCATCCAGTGTGATGAGACTCGTGCACGCCACCTCAGTACTGCCCTGCATGTGTGCTTGTAGCATCACCTCTTCCACGACCCTCATGTGCTGTTCCACTCATTCCTTACACTCTAGCTCAGTAAGAGTGTCGTAGTCGTCAGGTCTACGAGCGGTCAAGGCCAGGTGAAGATGCAGGTAGCGCTGTTTGTACTCTACACACTCAGACGTACTGGTGGTGTGTGTACCTAACAGGGCGTTAAACGTCCTCTGAATACTGCTCGTCACTTTTGAATTATCAGGGAAAATTTAAGTGCGAAATTTCACTTTACAACTTAGCTCATAGGTTCCAACTAAGCCCCCCACATTGGGCGCCAGATATTCATGCGTACGTCGCCAATGTACATGTGGCAGACGCTTCACGAAGCTGTCGGAATTAGCAGAATAGAAAATATGAGAGCAACCGTACAGGGCCTGGGAGCAAGGTCGAGTTAGAGTCCTTGAGGGTCTTTTCTCAGACTAGTCTCACCTGGTCCTGCTCCACGTTGATCGTTGGAATCTCCTCAATGATTTAACACTTTAAGGGACTCCTAGGGTCCTCATCACATTTATAGTTTAGTGACTTATAGGCAACTCGGTGTTGAAGACACTTAGAGCTGAAGGCTTGAGTAATGTTGGCAGTATTCAGAAGTGGTTCAACGGAAACACCGCATAAAGCTTAACAGTAGTTTATTTACTAACTTAACCACTAATACAAAGGGTGCTTGATTTACTTTAGATTGGCGTCAGCAAAGCTATAGTTATATTAGCGAGACTCTTGACGTCTGGCTAAACGACCTGTATCCACTCGTGGAGAAACACCTAACTTAACACAGTTGACAGCCAATCATTAACACGGCAACCTAACTGCCGGTATGCAAAGGGATCACAAGAGTTCCAACCGGATACTCGGTAATGATGCTATGCACTAAATCAACAACTACACTGTCAATGGGACAGGCAATAACATGCACAATAATATTATCACACAATAACTAAATGTGTGGTGTATGTGAAGCTCACATTCACAGACTAGTGAAATGCCGTGATACCACACAGATAAACACGCATTCACCGTTGATTCACCTGTGATTCACTCATACCTGTGACAGGTATGAGAAGGTGAGAACTGTGGTTGATCCCTCAGATCAACACAGACACAATAAAACAATGACAAGATCTTGTACTTACAGATACGGAGCCTCATCCATCCTTTCATAATTCGGAGGCCACCTACGGTGGCCTCCGTATTATGAAAGTGTTCCTGGTTAAGTGGGCATTCTGGAAATACCCAACATGCCAGGTCACTATCCAGGGTTAACAGAGATACGATCTTGTGCACAAGATCGGTGCACTGTGCACAGCAATGAGCCATTCCAGTCAGATGTGGGAGAATCTTGAGAGCTACTCTCTCGCAATAGCCCTTTGGGTGGAAAAACGTTTTTTTTCATATATTTGACTTGATTGATTAATAAAGATTAAGCTTTCCTAAAGGTTGCTCGGGCAAGAATAGCCCGTAAGAGGGGGCTCGGGCTCTTGCGAGGCATTACCAGTACCAATATCTAGCTGATACTAGAGCTGTGTGGATGGATGAAGGGGGTGTGATGGTAACCTGTTGAGCTTGATTAAGCTGTTGCATCATGTATATGTTACATGCGACCCTTAAAAGAAGTGATCTGGATTCACTATATCTTCCAATTTGTTCAGTATTTTATAAGTTTCTATGGGAGCCGCCATGCCACGTCTGGCTTGCTGTGTTAGTCCTGGGGCCCTCAACCGTTCCTGGTATGGGAGCCACCATGCCCCGTCTGGCTTGCTGTGTTAGTCCAGGGGCCCTCAACCGTTCCTGGTATGGGAGCCACCATGCCCCGTCTGGCTTGCTGTGTTAGTCCTGGGGCCCTCAACCGTTCCTGGCATGGGAGCCACCATGCCCCGTCTGGCTTGCTGTGTTAGTCCTGGGGCCCTCAACCGTTCCTGGTATGGGAGCCACCATGCCCCGTCTGGCTTGCTGTGTTAGTCCTGGGGCCCTCAACCGTTCCTGGTATGGGAGCCACCATGCCACGTCTGGCTTGCTGTGTTAGTCCTGGGGCCCTCAACCGTTCCTGGTATGGGAGCCACCATGCCCCGTCTGGCTTGCTGTGTTAGTCCTGGGGCCCTCAACCGTTCCTGGTATGGGAGCCACAATGCCCCGTCTGGCTTGCTGTGTTAGTTCTGGGGCCCTCAACCGTTCCTGGTATGGGAGCCACCATGCCCCGTCTGGCTTGCTGTGTTAGTCCTGGGGCCCTCAACCGTTCCTGGTATGGGAGCCACCATGCCCCGTCTGGCTTGCTGTGTTAGTCCTGGGGCCCTCAACCGTTCCTGGTATGGGAGCCACCATGCCCCGTCTGGCTTGCTGTGTTAGTCCTGGGGCCCTCAACCGTTCCTGGTATGGGAGCCACCATGCCCCGTCTGGCTTGCTGTGTTAGTCCTGGGGCCCTCAACCGTTCCTGGTATGGGAGCCACCATGCCCCGTCTGGCTTGCTGTGTTAGTCCTGGGGCCCTCAACCGTTCCTGGTATGGGAGCCACCATGCCCCGTCTGGCTTGCTGTGTTAGTCCTGGGGCCCTCAACCGTTCCTGGTATGGGAGCCGCCATGCCCCGTCTGGCTTGCTGTGTTAGTCCTGGGGCCCTCAACCGTTCCTGGTATGGGAGCCACCATGCCCCGTCTGGCTTGCTGTGTTAGTCCTGGGGCCCTCAACCGTTCCTGGTATGGGAGCCACCATGCCCCGTCTGGCTTGCTGTGTTAGTCCTGGGGCCCTCAACCGTTCCTGGTATGGGAGCCACCATGCCCCGTCTGGCTTGCTGTGTTAGTCCTGGGGCCCTCAACCGTTCCTGGTATGGGAGCCACCATGCCCCGTCTGGCTTGCTGTGTTAGTCCTGGGGCCCTCAACCGTTCCTGGTATGGGAGCCACCATGCCACGTCTGGCTTGCTGTGTTAGTCCTGGGGCCCTCAACCGTTCCTGGCATGGGAGCCACCATGCCCCGTCTGGCTTGCTGTGTTAGTCCTGGGGCCCTCAACCGTTCCTGGTATAGGAGCCACCATGCCCCGTCTGGCTTGCTGTGTTAGTCCTGGGGCCCTCAACCGTTCCTGGTATGGGAGCCACCATGCCCCGTCTGGCTTACTGTGTTAGTCCTGGGGCCCTCAACCGTTCCTGGTATGGGAGCCACCATGCCCCGTCTGGCTTGCTGTGTTAGTCCTGGGGCCCTCAACCGTTCCTGGTATGGGAGCCACCATGCCCCGTCTGGCTTGCTGTGTTAGTCCTGGGGCCGTCAACCGTTCCTGGTATGGGAGCCGCCATGCCCCGTCTGGCTTGCTGTGTTAGTCCTGGGGCCCTCAACCGTTCCTGGTATGGGAGCCGCCATACCCCGTCTGGCTTGCTGTGTTAGTCCTGGGGCCGTCAACCGTTCCTGGTAGGGGGCCATCATGCCCCGTCTGGCTTGCTGTGTTAGTCCTGGGGCCCTCAACCGTTCCTGGTATGGGAGCCACCATGCCCCGTCTGGCTTGCTGTGTTAGTCCTGGGGCCCTCAACCGTTCCTGGTATGGGAGCCACCATGCCCCGTCTGGCTTGCTGTGTTAGTCCTGGGGCCCTCAACCGTTCCTGGTATGGGAGCCACCATGCCCCGTCTGGCTTGCTGTGTTAGTCCTGGGGCCCTCAACCGTTCCTGGTATGGGAGCCGCCATGCCCCGTCTGGCTTGCTGTGTTAGTCCTGGGGCCCTCAACCGTTCCTGGTATGGGAGCCACCATGCCCCGTCTGGCTTGCTGTGTTAGTCCTGGGGCCCTCAACCGGTCCTGGTATGGGAGCCAATATAGTTCTCAGATGCTTTTTGTCGCTCTGTGTTGTACTTTCTCCACAGCAGATATGTTCTGAAGCTGAGGCCTCTATGCTTGATACAGCAGTCCAAATGTGGCCGCACCAGAGATGTTTACAGTTCAATAACTTTATTTTCCTTGAAAGTAAAGTTGACTTTCTTATTAGAGTTCCCAATTGTTGTGCAACTTTCAATGACTGGTCCCCGTGCATGCAGTCCCCGTGGAGCAGTGGTGAAACAATAGTCCCCGCACTTCGCGAACAATTTAGTCTGAGTTCGTATCCTGGCCGGGGAGGATTGACTGGGTTCCAATCCTTAACTTTACTCCTCTCTTCACCCAGCAGTGAAATTATTTGACGGGTCGTATTCCGGAGTTAATAATTAAAATTAATATTAATCTTAGGACTTAGCCGTATTAGGATACAGGACCTGCCCGAGACGCAATACTTGCTAGTGGCTTTACAAGAATGTAAAAACTGGTGGACCATCCAAGTAGTAGGCGTCCATCTGTCTCAGGAGACTATGGAGTTGCGCTCTGGTTGTCGGTCTGGAGTGGCCTCTTCAGGGCGCAGAGCCAGGGTAGGTTGATACGGGGGAGAAGCTGTCACCCATGCAGCAGGTTCCCCTCTCCACAGCACAGAACGTCTCCATTGGAAAGGCAAACGCCAATAAGACAGGTTCCAGCGCCGTCGCAGGAACTGTCAGAACGAGGTTAAAGGCAACAAGGAACTGCCCCGAGGGGGCTCCAGCTCCGGAGTTAACCTCGAAGTTGGTACAAGAAGGCACAGGGACTCCAACCCCAGAGTCTTTTTTGTTGTTGTTACTCTTTTTTGTGGGGGGAAAGGAGGAAAATTAGGGAAGAAAAAAGGGAGGAAACTTAGGAAAAATGGAGGCACCATTGATAAGCTGCCGGCTTCCCGTCTCCGTCGTGACCACTAGACACAAGGTTACTTTAGGCATTAAGACACTATAGGAATTATCATCATCAGGAAAAGATCTCAGATAATTATTACACTTCGATATCTAAGTAATTCCGCCTTATTACAAATTTGTTTAGTATGTTCCTCGAGCCTCCGTGGCACAATTGGTTAGCGCGTTCGGCTGTTAACCGAAAGGTTGGTGGTTCGAGCCCATCCGGGGGCGATTATTTAGGCCAACTCTAGGGGTTGACCTCAGACAAGACCGACATAACACACTTGACAGCGATGTCACACTTGGCCCCGTGATCCAGCCCGTCCTCCTCAAGTCTGCCAACGTCAACAAACTCTCGCGCGTAAGTGACCTTATCCTAACACAACAGAGAACGGCACAGTATGTCAACGTCGCGACCCATCCTCCTGTTTACACAGTAGTTGTTGTATATGCTCCATAGTACAAACGTTGACGTACTAAGTCATTACATAATAGAACTTACTGATCACTTTATAGTCTGAAGTCTTAATTATAGTCTTAATTATAGATTCTTTATAGTCGGAAGTGAAGTATATAGCACTAATCACTTCATAGTCTGAAAAAATAAAGCTACAAAAAACATATAAATTCCAAGGTCTAGTATAGCACACATATGTACGATATTAGGCATCAGATAGCGTGTATTAGGCCTAGGAAGGTTCAGTTAGTTAAGGTTGTCTTTGCAACATAAATATAAAACCTTTTCCGGTTTGTCTAAATTCAATAGTACAAATTTCTACTTTCTAATTGCGTTGTTCGTCGATATATTTACTGTGGTCTTCATCGTTACTATAAGTACTACCAACACAAGAGGATGGGCTGCAGTTTCACGAGCCGCTACCATTTTCTGGTACGACAATTGTTGGTCTCGGGAAGAGTATTCGTCAAAAGGCGCCGTTCTATTAGGAGGACGGGTTGAACATCTACATACCGAGTTTTGGCGGCATAACACAACAATTTAGAAAATAATATATAATTATAAACAGCCTCCCAGTCCTTCGGAGCTCATAAACTGTTTAATATGTGTAAAGTCGCCAAAGACTGAGATAACATGTTCGTAAGTTTCTGCAACATCTTCAACAGTGTTATTAGTGACAGAGATGACTACTGTGAATATACTTTTGCTCAATTTACAATTAAATCCCTTAAATCTTCTTTGACTATTGGAGCCATCTATAGATTTCCCAATACTAACATAGCTTCTTTCTCAGACAACCTAAGGAATCTTATTATAAACAACAATCTCAACAAAAACCACATCATTCTGGGAGGAGACTTTAATATTGACCTGGGTCAACAAAATTGCTCTCAAGTTGACTATTTCCTTAACAGCATGAACTCCTGTATGCTAATCCCCACAATCACCAAACCTACCCGAGTCACTCAAACATCAGCCACTACCTTGGACCACATATGGACAAACATAACAGCTCCCCTTGTATCTGGTATAATCTACGACAGAACAACTGACCACTATCCTACCTTTCTCATAGCGAACATGGACATAACACCACCAAAAAGCAAGAAACTTTCATTTAGGCTACACAGTGAATCAGCTTTAGACAATCTTACAGAGGCACTTTACAATATTAACTGGGATTCTGAATTCAATAATACCCATGATATAAATTCATTAGCTAACCTCTTCATCTCCAAAACTCTAAGCCTCTACAACATTCATTGTCCCCTTCTTACCAAGCAAGTAACTGACAAAAGATTAAACAATCCATGGCTCACAAGTGGCATTCTCAACTCAATCAACAAGAAACATGAATATGAAAAGAAAGTTAGGATTGGCCTAGTTTCAAAGGAAGTAGCTAAAAGGTACTCATCAATGCTTACCAGTATCATAAGAAAGGCAAAACTTGCATATTATGTGAATAGATTCAATGAAACAAAAGGCAAGATGAAAAGCACTTGGAAAACTATCTCTAGTATCCTAGGAACTAAACAACACTCACATAACCAAATAAAACTCTACAAGGATGGGGGTATACCGTCAACTGACTTAGAAATGGCAAATGAATTTAATAGTTTCTTTTCATCGGTTGGTGCTAATCTTGCCAGTAAAATCCCACAGACTCAGACACATATTAACACATATCTCTCAGGCAGCTATCCAAACTCTCTTCTCCTTTCACCAATCAGCCCGGCAGATGTTGTGTCCATCATACATTCTCTAAAAACCAAGGCAGGGAACACCTGTGAAATTCCGTCCATTGTGTACAAGAGAGCCTCCCATGCCCTTGCCCCACCCATAGCACTACTGTTCAACAAATCTATAGAGTATCACACCTTCCCTGATATCCTCAAAAAAGCAAGAGTAACGCCAGTCCATAAAGGAGGCAATCCGGCGGACATAAACAATTATAGACCAATATCAAATCTACCCATTCTATCAAAAATATTTGAAAAAATTATTTACAAGCAGCTCTATTCCTACCTCGTAAAATTCGACATACTCAGCCCCTGCCAGTTTGGCTTCCGGTCCCAAAAGAGCACCAATGATGCAATCATTAGTCTCCTTGACATTATCTACTCAGCCCTTGACAAAAATGAGTTTCCGATTGGACTCTTCATTGACCTAAGAAAAGCCTTTGATACTGTTAATCACAACTACCTCTTACTTAAACTCCAGCATTATGGAATCCGAGGCCTTGCCCTTGACTACATCCGATCCTATCTTAGTGACAGACACCAATATGTAACCATCAATGATACAACTTCTTCCACTCTACCAATTACCGTTGGAGTGCCACAGGGCAGCATCTTAGGACCTCTTCTATTTCTTATATATATATAAACGATCTGCCTAATGTCTCGAATATTCTCAAACCTATATTGTTTGCTGACGATACTACCCTTATCTACTCAAACCTCAACCCACATACACTAAATAATGTTGTGAATAATGAATTAAAAAAAGTCCACTTATGGATGTCAACGAACAAACTAACATTAAACATCGAAAAGACTTACTACATCTTATTTGGAAGCAAATCATCAAATGCAATTCAGCTACAGATAGACAACATTAACATCAGTAATAAAAATGATGGCAAGTTTCTTGGCCTATTCCTAGACAAGAGACTCAACTTCAGCACTCACATTCAACACATAACTAAGAAAGTCTCTAAGACAGTTGGTATACTCTCCAAAATCAGATATTATGTTCCTAACTCTGCTCTCCTCTCATTATATTATGCACTAATCTACCCCTATCTTAATTATGGTATCTGTGCATGGGGGTCTACCACTGCACACCACCTTAAGCCCATCATCACACAGCAAAAATCTGCTATCAGAATAATAACTAACTCTGCTTTCAGACAACACTCAGCTCCCTTGTTTAAATCCCTAAACTTGCTAAATATTAACTCCCTCCACACATTCTCTTGTGTCAACTACATTTACAAAACCCTGTTCTTAAATGCAAACCATGCTCTGAAACTCTCCCTGGACAGATGTAATAGGACCCATTATCACCACACCAGAAATAAATATCTCTTTGATATCCCCAGTGTCAAACTTAATCTGTGTAAACACTCTATGCATATTAAGGGACCTAGTCTATGGAACTCACTCCCTAGTGAATTGAAAAACTGTAAAACTTTTGCCTTATTTAAAAGCAAAACCAAAAAGTACCTAACTTCATCTATTTAGTTTCCTACACTGAGCTTTAAATTTGCTCTGTACGTAGTGTTACCCAATCTCCTAATTTTTATGTAATATCAAACAACCTTATCATTGTGTTCATTGCTGTCTTCTTTTATGTGCTAGCCATATGCTGTATTGTGACTACCAATTTTTGTCAACTACCATTCAAGCTGTCATTGCAATTAATCTTATATTGTTTCTGCTGTATTGTGCCTACCAATTTGTTGTCAACTACCATTTTAAGCTGTCATTGCAATCAATCATAGCTACCTATGTGCTTTAATATACTGTACCTATAATTTTCTCTCATCTTTTTTTTTCATTCCATGTAATCTGTTATCATTTTTTTGTCTATAAATTTTGCAAGTATTTACCTCCTTAAAATTTTCTTAGATTAAGGACCTGCCCGAAACGCTGCGCGTGCTAGTGGCTTTACAAGACTGTAATTACCATATTTGTATCCTCACATTCCTTATGTACATTCTTGTATATGCATAAATAAATAAATAAGTACTTGCGTAACTGACTGATGAATCTCGGTCCAGACACAAAATATAATTCTTATGCTTGGAATGTTTACATGCAAGAAGAGTTGCTATAGACCTCAACAAACACGACAGATCAGCCTCCAGGGCTGAGTGGATCCCATACTTATCCTGTAGACCCCATGTATACCTATCCTGTGAGCGTTAGTGCCTCCAATACATGTCCTGTTCATGAGTGGTAGTGAACCCATACCCATCGTGTGCAGCAGTGGTCACATACCCATGCTATGATGTATGTCATACGCAGCTGGCTGTGCTATGATGTATGTCATACGCAGCTGGCTGTGCCCAGTAACCATGATGTGCGCATCACATGCGCAAGATCAGTACGTACTGGTGCGTTACTGCGCAGAAACACTGATACTTTTATTTCTGAAGAAAATATTACCAATTATAATATTATAAAAGATGTATAAAATGTATCATCCAAATAATATGAGCAGCAGAGTGGCGCAGTGGAAGCGTGCTGGGCCCATAACCCAGAGGTCCGTAGATCGTAACTACGCTCTGCTACGAAGTTGTTTTAGTGTATTATTAATGTTTTTACATTACAAATGTAGGTACATAGCAGTGCCTTGCTACCCCCTTCAATATTAGTAATTACAAATTACAGGTTGAGCTAGCTATATGTTAACAAATAGAGGCACAATAACAAACGTGGGAGATTTGTACCTGAATTTACCTGTCTCTAGTGTCCTCGACGGATAGTGGAAGCCATCGGCTTGTCAAAGATCCCCCCTCCCCCCATGGTTCATGAGGATTGTTTCTATTTGGATTTTAAACCGAGGTAATATCTTGGTATTTAACGACTTCGCTAGCTAGACAGTTCCATGGGATAACCCTAGTTTATAGTATAGTTAATTCAATATGCACCCCATACCCGTCCTGTGGGTGGTAGTGGGAAGAGTTACAGAGGCACATAATGGGCTCAGGGACTAAACCCCACAATTCATTTACCTGAGCAAGTTAATCTTGCTGAGAGTTACAAAATTTAATGCACATCATCACATCAACAATGGGCTCGAGACCGCCAACAAGTACAGTTTCTAAATTAAGCAACTGACATGGTGAGAGCCCTACAGCGAGAAACATTTGGACGCTAACCAACTGTGTTACGGAGGCTACGCTCTCTAAAACCTTACAAATATTTCCTCCTGCTTCTTACCGCTCGCTCCCGCCATCGGAAGCCCTAAAAACACTTCCTCCTGCTTCCTCCCGCTCTCTGAAGCTCTAGTAACACTTCCTACCACTCTCTGAACCCATAAAAATACTTCCTCCAACTCGTTCTCGCTCTCTGAAACCCTATTAATACTACCTTCTGCTACCTCCCACTTCCTCCTGCTCTCTGAAGCCTATAATAACACCACCTCCTGTTTCCTCATGAAGCATTTCTACGGGCACACCATAGCCCGTGTTACTTGGAACTTTTTGTTCCAGGTAGCGAATCTTTAACAACAACAACAACATGAAGCACATATCTTACAAAAACTTTCTACTGCTTTCTACCACTAGCTCCCGCTCTTTGAAGCCTTACAATTTTTTTCTCCTGCTTCCTGCCACTCGCTCCCGCTCTCTGAAGCCTTAAAAACACTTCCTCCCGCTTTCTGAAGCCCTAAAATCCCTTTCTCCTGCTTTTTCCTGCTCGCTCCTGTTCTCTGAAGCTTTAAAAATACTTGTTCCCGCGCTCTGAAGCCTTAAAAATACTTCCTACTGCTTCCTCCCACTCTCTGAAGCCCTTATAACACTTCCTCCTGCTTCCTATAACAAATGTTCCAGAGATTTGTAAATATTTAATTCAAAATGATCTGCTACCAGAAATTTTGGCCAAATATCCCCAGTTTGCTAATTGTAGGTAGTACCTAAGTGAATGTAAGCTATCCACCGCTGCCCACTGGAGGGAGGGGGGGGGGGGTGGCGATGTGCAGGACAAACATATCAATTGTGACACTAGTTCTCCACATATGTCAGTTGCTTAATTTAGAAACTGTACTTGTTGCCAATCGCGAATACATTTATGATGTGACAACTTATACTGAATTTTGTAACTAGCTTATCAAGACTGAAACTTGCTTAGCTAAATGAATTGTGGGGTTCAGTCCCTGAGCCCATTATGTGCCTCTGTAACCCCTTCCAGTACCGCCCACAAGATGGGTATGGGGTGCATAATAAGTGAACTAAACTAAACTAAACCTCTCATATTATCGTGACGTCACACACGCCGTACACAAATAAAACATGATTTTCTCTCTATTTTCGTTATTAAATATCTTGTTTAATTTATATAATTACTCAAGCAATGTGTTTTGATCATATTATATCGCTGAAGAAAAACTATGTTCATCTTCGGTAGCAATTAACCGGATTTGGTCCATATAATAACAGGTCACTATACTTCAGGTTTCCGTAGTGTAGTGGTTATCACGTGCGCCTCACACGCGCAAGGTCCCAGGTTCGATCCCGGGCGGAAACATTTGACTTTTAAATGTTTGTTTTCATAATCCATTGAAATAAACTCCAAGTGTCCAACCACTTGGGTCGAACGGTAGAGCGACGGTCTCGCTTCTTGCAGGTCGGCGTTCAATCCTGACCGTCCAAGTGGTTGGGTACCATTCCTTCCCCCCGTCCCATCCCAAATCCTTATCCTGACCCCTTCCCAGGGCTATATAGTTGTAATGGCTTGGCGCTTTCCCCTGATAGTTCCCTTCCCTTCCCTTCAAAGAGCTAAAATTAATAACAAAGTATATTGACAATTTTTATTAAATCATAAAACTTATACCATTTTGTAACTTGCTAATACTACATTATACTAATTATTAATATTGAGAGTCATATAACTATGTATTGTGGAGCAGAGTGGCGCAGTGGAAGCGTGCTGGGCCCATAATCCAACTAGAGGTCCTTAGATCGAAACTACGCTCTGCTACAGTCTAATTTTTTCCTACCATAAAAAAACAAAATGAAATGTTTTTATCTTTAATGAATACAATCCATCCTCCTGTACATTTTGTAACTATGTAGAACATCGTACATATAAATTAAATATTGACGTAAGAGACAATTACATAGTAGAATTTGGTACTATTCACCTTATAGTCGGGAAAAAATACAGCTAAAACCAAACAAATATATTTCTTGGCCTAGTATAACATATATATGTACTATATCTGGCCTCAGTTAGCATGTATTAGACCTTGGATGGTAAGTTAAGATTTATGAGAAACAAATACAAAGGTTCGGGCCAACCTTGCCTGAAACGCTTTGCGTATTAGTGGCTTTAGACATTGTATGTACAAGCTCTATCTATAAATCCAACAACATGTTTATATCTCACCTTGTATGTATGTACTTTACCTGAATAAACATTTGATTTGACAAAACCTTTGTCGGTTTATCCAAATTCAATAATACCAAATTCTACTATCCAATTGTCCATTACATCAATATATGTACGATGGAGGATGGATGTGTTGCTTATAAACACTGCTATTAATATATCATAAGCTCCTACATAGGTTACACACAGAAATCACAATAGCGTGATGCATCAAATGAACAAATCCACAAGGTCCGTGACGAGGGTTCAAACCTACGTCCGAGAGGATCTCAGACGCGTCCTTAATCGACTGAGCTACGACATGGTAAAAGAATTGCAACCACAAGTTCTACTGATCATACTTGGATCCTGCAGCCTCTCTGAGACACAACCCAGGGTTTTACACAATTCCCCCCATGCACCCGAGCTCTGTCAATAAGCCGAGCTCTGTCAATAAGCCGCTCTACCTCTTCGCCCTTAATTCATTTTCTAGGATCCTCTCGGACGTAGGCTCGAACCCTCGTCACGGACCTTGTGGATTTCTCCTACATAGATGTTATTACTGCACGGTTGTCTTAGGCTATTAATATAAATGCCGATATTTCTTAAAGTATTACAATTCGGCGGACACCGACTAGGCTATGACGCTCCCCTACCCAACATGACTCATCTGGGAAAGCTGGGCGAGGCTAGTCCCACCAAGTGTCTGGTCACCAACCTCGGATAAACATTCTATTTTATAGATATAGGTTATATAAATATATAGGGGGTACCATCTTTGGTTGCGTTTGTAGGGACCCTCGACCTCGAAGAAGACGACATGCAGCATCCGGGGAAGCCTTGTGGGGCACCCGCGTACACTCACATATTGTCTTTTCATACCACCCCTTTTTTTTTTTTTTTGTCATTTTATTTTATTTAAAATGTCATTACACAAAAAGGGTTACAACATTGGTTACATTCAAAGTACAAGACTTCTTATTACAGGTTGTAGAGTTCCTCCAATATATAGTTTTGTGTTAACTAATACTATTATGTAATAGTATTATTATATATTATTACCTATTATTATATATTATTACCTATATCTTCTAGTCGTAGTAGTAGCGGGCATCCATCAGTCTCAGGAGACTATGGAGTTCCGCTCTGGTTGTCGGTCTGGAGTGGCCTCTCCAGTGCACAAAGCCAGGGTAGGTTGATACGGGGGAGAAGCTGTTACCCATGCAGCAGGTCCCCCCTCTCCACGGCGCCGAAAGTCTCCAATGGAAAAGCAAACGCCAATACGATTGGTTCCAGCGCCGTCGCAGGAACTGTGAGCTCCGGAGTTGACCTGGAAGCTGGCGAAGGGACTCATAACCCGGAGACCGCCGTGGTCGGGGCCGGAGAAGAACCACCCCAGCAAGGGCAAGAACGACCCCAGCCTCCTGAAGCAGAGCCTGGGGCTGCTAGAGCCCAAGGAGGAGGACTTCAGAGTCCCGCACCTACGGGTTCCAGGCGTAGTTCAATAACTAACTGATAAACATAACTTTAATACTGATTCATTAACTAAGTTCAATAACTAACTGATAAACCTTAAAGAACTGGTGAGAACAACTGTGTACACTTCAGTTTGCTGACATTTATTAGAGCTGTGCTGCTTATAAAATACGTTTGTGTTCGATCCCCGATGGTCCCAGTGCTTGGGCACCGTTACTCCACTCCGTCCTCTCGCTTCTTGCAAGGTCCACGTTCGATCCCCGATGACCCAAGTGGTAGCTTTCCATTCCTCCACTTCGTCCTTATAAATGCCAGATGATCTTAATATCCCTTCCAAGTGCTGTATAATCATACTGGCCTAGTACTTTCACCTCATAATTACCATACCTTACCTCGCTTCCTCAGAGACTTTTCCTTCCCGACTTTCTCCTTCACACGCCTCAGTTGTCAGTTGATGATGTATGATGAAGTGGATGAATGTATGACTGTTGAGTTCTTCATTAAGCAGGAAGAGTCGTGGCCAGACTGGGAGGTCGGACCCGGTGTTCACGCTGTCCGACCCCGTGAACACCGGGGTATTCACGGTGTTAACACCGGGGTGTTCGGGGGTGTTAACACCGGGGTGTTCGGGGGTGTTAACACCGGGGTGTTCGGGGTGTTAACACCGGGGTGTTCGGGGGTGTTAACACCGGGGTGTTCGGGGTGTTAACACAGGGGTGTTCGGGGTGTTAACACCGGGGTGTTCAGGGTGTTAACACCGGGGTGTTCGGGGTGTTAACACCGGGGTGTTAACTGCCGAGAGTTCGAACTCTCGGTTGTCTTCCTTTTTTCCATATATTGGCTACAAGATACTTTAGTGTTAGTTCAATAATATTTGTCATCTATTTAATCATATTTTATATTTTCAATCACGTTTTATATATCGATTCTTGCAACTTTCACATATTATAATATATATTATTATTATATTATTATAAAATAGTAATAATATGTTGTGAGTGTTGCAATACAACAATAACATTGTGAGTGTTGCAATACAACAATAACATTGTGAGTGTTGCAATACAACAATAACATTGTGAGTGTTGCAATACAACAATAACATTGTGAGTGTTGCAATACAACAATAACATTGTGAGTGTTGCAATACAACAATAACATTGTGAGTGTTGCAATACAACAATAACATTGTGAGTGTTGCAATACAACAATAACATTGTGAGTGTTGCAATACAACAATAACATTGTGAGTGTTGCAATACAACAATAACATTGTGAGTGTTGCAATACAACAATAACATTGTGAGTGTTGCAATACAACAATAACATTGTGAGTGTTGCAATACAACAATAACATTGTGAGTGTTGCAATACAACAATAACATTGTGAGTGTTGCAATACAACAATAACATTGTGAGTGTTGCAATACAACAATAACATTGTGAGTGTTGCAATACAACAATAACATTGTGAGTGTTGCAATACAACAATAACATTGTGAGTGTTGCAATACAACAATAACATTGTGTTGCAAAACATAAATAACTTGTTGTCTGCGTTACAACTAAGAAATAAAGTATAGCAAGTATTTCAGGACAGAAATAACGTGTTGCGAGTTTTGCATCACAAAAAAATATGATGCAACACTCACTCACAACACGGTAATTATGTGTTACAATAAATTATTCCATACTGGTGCAACACTCACAACACGTTATTCTTGTGTTGCAACGTTGTGACACCTACAACATGTTATTACTGTATTGCAGTACTCACAATACATTATTCTGGGTTATAACTCAAAATACGTTATTTTCTGTTGCAAAACAATTTTTTTTTATTTCTGCAGTTGAACAATCACATTATTTTATTTCTGTGTTGCATCACTCATAACACGTTATTTATATTTTGCAACACTCGCAATTTGATATTTCTGTGTTGCAACACTCACAACACTTCATTCCTGTGATGTAACACTCACAACACTTCATTCCTGTGATGCAACACTCACAACACTTCATTCCTGTGATGTAACACTCACAACACTTCATTCCTGTGATGTAACACTCACAACACTTCATTCCTGCGATGTAACACTCACAACACTTCATTCCTGTGATGTAACACACACAACACTTCATTCCTGTGATGTAACACACACAACACTTCATTCCTGTGATGTAACACACACAACACTTCATTCCTGTGATGTAACACTCACAACACTTCATTCCTGTGATGTAACACTCACAACACTTCATTCCTGTGATGTAACACACACAACACTTCATTCCTGTGATGTAACACTCATAACACGGTATTCCTTTACGTTGCAACACTCACATATTCACTCGTGTTATGTCTGTGTATTTTTTCTTCTCTATATATGGACTGTCATTTACAGCAAGGTTGTCATTCAGGATTCTTTCCTCTCTAGCATCATTAAGGGGGCATATCAATGTAAAATTAAAAGTGGTTCAATTTGCTTATAAATTTTTTTATGAAATGGTTATAGAAAGGGCTGCAGCTGGTCCAAGTTTCATCATCACACCCTAAACAGAAAAGGAGAAAAAAAATAAACAACGAATTATGCAACGAATTTTCAAATAGTTTCATGGAACACATGTGTCAACTAAAATCATTTCTATAACACTCAGATATTAAATTAAGCACATAATAAAGGATTCTAGTGATCAGTTTTATCAAAAAAGTGTTTAGTGCAATAATATAATTTTTCAAAGTTACCCTTCTAAAAAAAATATGCAATATATGATATTTATAAATTTTTATAAAATCAACAAATAGACTTTGGACTAAAATGTCTACTAGATTCTGTAGAAGCACAAACGCTACATATAAGGTGTAATTTGCATGTATATTGATTAATAAATGAAAGCTCTGAAGTAATTTGAAGGTGTAAATTACTTTCCAGAGTAAAATAAAGATCCAAGTTCGGCCACCTGTAGCTGAGCTTGACTTCGACAGATTTCGTTCATAATTGGCACCCTTGCAGATAGGCATTCATTGAGCAAGGTGTGTAAGTTTCATGCAAATCCCTTGATAACAAACGAGAAACAAATATTGGCCAAAAAAAGAAAAAAAAGAAAAAAAAAAGAAAAAAAAAAAAGAAATATAAATATATTGCACATACATATTACAATTATTACAAGAGTTTGTGCTTCTACAGCACATAGTAGACATTTTAGTTGACACATGTGTTCCCTGAGATTATTTGAGAATGTTGAACATTCGTTGCATAATACGTTGTGTATTTTTTTTCTCCTTTTCTGTTTAGGGTGTGATGGTGAAACTTGGACCAGTTGCAGCCCTTTCTATAACCATTTCATAAAAAAATTTATAAGCAAATTGAACAACTTTTAATTTATAACGATTTAGAATGATATGCCCCCTTAAAGAAATATAATGAAAAATATGTTAAATGCCGTAACATATTGAAAGGAATTGACCATAATTACCTTAACTATAACTTTAATAACAATCCCCGTGGCGCAGTGGTTGTTTTTGCACTCACAAAATTGATAAATTTTGCTCAACACTCACAACATGTTCTGTTTTGCAACACTCGCAACACCTCCTTCTTGTGTTCCAACACTTATAACTTCTTATTTCAGTGTTGCAAGACTCTCAACACCTTATTCCTGTGTTGCAACACCCAAAACATGCCGTTCCTGAGCGTTGCAACACTAACAACATGTCTGTGTGCGTTAGTTTTAAATCTGTGTATTTTGGATATGAATATGACAAGTTTTAACTTCAGTCCTGTTTTTCATTCACGATTCTTTAATTTCTTGAGTCAATAAAGTTATGTAATCAAAAACATTTTAACTGTCGTAAGATATTGACAACAACAGGATAATTACCTGAACTATTACTATAATATTACCATAATTACCTGAACTATTACTATAATATTACCATAATTACCTGAACTATTACTATAATATTACCATAATTACCTGAACTATTACTATAATATTACCATAATTACCTGAACTATTACTATAATATTACCATAATTACCTGAACTATTACTATAATATTACCATAATTACCTGAACTATTACTATAATATTACCATAATTACTTGTATGTAAATAAACAACCAATGAAAACAAATTACTTGTTGATTAAATAAATACTAAGTAGAACATCTCCCAGATAAACCTTAATAACTTCGTACAGTTCACTTTGTTTAATTTTATTGAAATTTATGATGTCTATAAAGTATGTTTTCTGTTCGATTCCCGAAGGTCCAAGTGATTGAGCACCGTTCCTTCACTCCGTCCTCACATCCCAGCCCATCCTAATGTCCCTTCCAAGTGTTATATATTCATACTGGCCTGGCGCTTTCACCTCATCATTTCCTTACTTTACCTTACATCCTCTTCTCATAAAGATTAATTTTCCTTCCCGACTTTCTCCTTCACACGCCTCAATTGTCATTTGATGATGTATGATGAAGTGGATGAATGTATGACTGTTGAGTTCTTCATTAAGCAGGAAGAGTCGTGGCCAGACTGGGAGGTCGGACCCGGTGTTCCCGCGGTCACCAGTTGGACCCGGTGTTCACGCGGTCACCAGTTCGACCACTTGACCGGAACTTCCTTTTTAATATATTACCCAAATAACACTCTAGTTGGAATTATTGAGTCCTATTTTTTCATCTATTTAATCCCTTTAATATTTATTCACTTTTTATGGATCTATTCCAGCACCTTTTACATATCTCCGTGGTGTAGTGGTAAGACAATCGCCTGGCGTTCCGCGAGCGCTATGTCATGGGTTCGTATCCTGGCCGGGGAGGATTTACTGGGCGCAATTCCTTAACTGTAGCCTCTGTTTAACGCAACAGTAAAATGTGTACTTGGTTGTAACAACGATTCTTCGCGGCGGGGATCGTATTCCAGGGACCTGCCCGAAACGCTACGCATACTAGTGGCTCTACAAGAATGTAACAACTCTTGTATATATCTAAAAAAAAAATATATTTATCTCATTTAAATTAGTATTTTAATCATCATGTATTTATTAATCCATTCACATTTTTAGATAGTTAATCACTTGTATTTATACACTTAACCATCTATAATAACTATTCATTTGCATATAATTTATATATTCTTTCCCGTTATATTAATTATTTTCTATTTATCTATTTATAACAGTATTTTTCCATCACCTTTTATCTATCTTTTCAATCTCTTATCATTTGTAATTTACATATTAGCAATCAACAATTTATATGGTGCAAATTTAAATTTTTTAATTTTGCCCCAAGGGGCGAGTTTATTGGGCAGCGTCACTCATCTTGTGAGTGGACACACCGCCATAGCAGAATGTACAACACTCCCCAATAGGAAGAAAACCCCGTTGGGTTGTTCATCCTGTCACTTGTACCCAGACACAGCTGGGACTTGCTTAACTGTCTCAAGTGAACAGCTCCTCAAACAAGAAGATTAACATTTATCAACCCTTAAAAGCTTACGTTATCTTACGGTTGCAAAATGGGGAAATCTTTTAAGAACAGTATCAATATTTGACAAATAGTGTTTTCCTAACTCAAACAATGTGTGGTTTATTATTCTACACATATTCCTAATGTCTCTCAGGTGTTCACATTCACGTAGATAGTGGTCAAGGCGGTGTCCATCACTCTCACCACAGATTCTGCAACTTCGCTGATCAACTGTTGTTTCCATTCCAAATATCCATGGATATTTGTATCCAAGACGGATTCTCGCTATTACTGATTCTCTCCCTCGTCGTCCTCCTCTTCGGCCATAATGATTGGGATTGCCAGCTGCAACCATGTTGTACCATCGTACAGATTCACTGGTTTGTGCTTCTATCCTCCTTTCCTCAGTTACCTTGTCACGGTGATGTTGCCTGATAATATCTCTAATTTGTAGTTGAGTCTTGGGTATGAAGTATTCAATATGGTCTCCTTCAGCGCCTTCAGCAGCCAGCACATCTGCTCGTTCATTCCCATATATTCCAACATGGGAGGGGATCCACAGAAACTTGATGACTCTTCCTTGATTGGTAAGTACTCTCACAGCTCTCTTAATTTCAGCGACTATTGCAAGATTTTCTGCCTGATTTTTACTTAGGCTTTGCAGTGCTGCTTTTGAATCGGTGCAAATCACTGCACCATTAGTGTTCCGTTCAAGAAACCTTAACGCCATAACAATGGCAGTTAGCTCTGCTTGCGTTGAAGAGGCATAGTTCTCAATACGTGCTTTTTCTTCATTTCTGCGTTGGAAAGTATTATCCTTGATTACCGTGTATGCTGCACCAGCCCTGCCATTGACAGGATTAGATGACCCGTCAGTGTAGATTTGATCTAGTTCATCTCCGGCTTCTTTATAAATTTCCTTGAGATACTTGTGCCTCATTTCTTGTGGTATCATGTTGGATTTTTTCATTGCCATTTCATTGATGATGATCTTGCATGAGTCATCCTCCCAGGGAGGTAACCTCTCTACAGGCAGGAGCTCACGGGCTTGCTCAAGCAGGTGAAGCTTGTTACGGTATATCGTATTCGTGTTATTTCATCGCATAAAGGCACGATTATTTAAGTCATACGTTCATTATTACAGGAAGAACGAGGTTAACAACCATGGAGGTCGTTAACTGTCAGCACGGTGTGGCTCGTCCGGTGGCGGGAATGTCTGTTAGCCAATCAGAACCACCGGGCGAGGTAACGTGTGCTGGCCGGAGCATGTGGAGATACAGACATCTACTCCCCTCCATTGAGTCAACAGGCTGTCGTCGCGTTTGGATGTGTGACCAACGGACCCAACTGTTAGTGTGCTCCACCCTCATGAAGGAAGAGGACCTCGAGGCATGGTCGACGCTCTTGAAAGTTATGGAAGATAACAGCTGTGAGATTTAGAGGTCGGCATGGAGGTAACGATTTTCCTGATAGCAGTACAAATTGCAGGAAAGTAGATGATTTATAAGTGGGAAGATCAATCGGACAAGAGACGACCGTAGCATGGTCGTAGTATCTTTCTCTCTATATATATATTTAACTGTACTTGTGTACAATGCACATATATATATACATGTAAAATATTGTATATAAGGTGATTAGAGATATATCACAATTTTAACAATGAAATTTTAATTACGTTAAAGAAAGCAAAACATGAATAAAATGGACATACAAATTTGTATAATAAAATCATTCAAAGTAATAAGAATAATCGAATGACAAAATGAAAAGTTACGTTAAGACAAGTGAGCAAATAACAAGTGTATGACAAACAAAGTAAATAGGTGCCGGAATATTGGCTTCAAGCTATCACTTCTCTTAGTACACGTAAGCCTGGGGCTTAGTCTACCAACGAGACGTGTTAACTCGTCGAAAGCACGGGATATTCTGAGGACTGAGGTCGTGGCGTCCCCAGACATCAAGTAGTATGGTGGGTGGAGTGCAGTTGCAGCTGGACCCGCAGCCAATCAGCGACGAGCAGGCGACAAGACAGGTAGTTTGGTGGTTCGAGGTGGAGCAGGTGTTCCTGGCTGCATACGTTTTGCTCTCTGGCAAACCTTGGAGATGTTGTTGTCGTTGTTGAATATTTCTTCCATAGTAGTTGTATATAGATTTGTAGCGACGTATATTGGAGGGAAGAGCAGGCTCAATCTCTTGAAGGAGATTATTGTCACAACTCTCCCCCGAAGCCTGCGGTTCTGGAAGAAGTACGTCGTTATGTGGTGGAGTAATAGATGGAGTCGCTTCTACTTCATAAACTCTGGAGAGATCATCGGCTAAGATGTTGTCGGAATCTTGGTATAGCGTGTCTCCAGGTTGAATTTCTGCAGTTATCAAGCCCATAGTATAAGACGTTGAGATGAGAAGTGGGCATGCTGCAGGAGGTGTAGGGTGGTGTGGTCCGTGTTGATGGTAGACCAAGCACTTTTCAGGTGTGGAGTGAAGTGCTGGAGCTTCAGGATGATGAAGAGTAGCTCCTTGCCAATTGTTCCGTAGTTCCTTGTAGCAGTAGTCGCTGACAGGTGTATTCTCCTCGCCTCGTTGCTGCATCACGACACCACCAACGTCGGTACCATTGGCGTCGACATGGAGGATGAAGGGCTTATCTGACGAGGTGAGAGTGGAATTAGAATATGGCAAAGGAGCACTATTATTATCCTGAAAGTATTTGGGAAGATCATTAAGGATTTCGGAATTAGAAAGCGCTGACTCCTTGTCAGTGCTTTCGGGAGGAGAAGCTGGGAAGGTCTCACTGTGGATGTAGGGTTCTGTAAAGGTAGAACAATTAATCAGGACAGTGGGAGGAGTACCATTATATTGCTTCAGGAGGTTGACGTGGCACAGCTGGGTCTTCCGCCGCCTATCTGGAGTCTCTATAACGTAGTTGTTGTTGCTTCTGCACTCCTTGACGCGGTAGGGTCCTGAAAATCTGTTTTGTAAAGGTGAACCTGGGATAGGGAAGTATGCTAGGATGAAGTCTCCCGGCTTAAATTTTCTTACTTTGCTGGTCTGGTCGTAATGAGTCTTCATCCTCTCCTGGGCTTTCAATAGATTATCATGGGCAAAACGGTGGACTCTCTCTAGAATGTGTTGAAGGTTTTGAAGAAACTGGGGCACAGTCTATTATGAGTCTGTGGAAAGGTTCCGCAGGCACCTGTATAGGAATCAGTGGCGCTCTGGGAATGGAGATGTTCGGTTTGCCTGCCATCTGACATGTATGACACTGTTTTACGTACTGTTTGACGCTGTTTACCATACCTGGCCAGTAGTAGTCTTGACGAATTCCATGGTAAGTCTTGTTGAATCCGTAGTGGGAGAATGATCCGTGGGCCAGGTGTAGAATAGTGGGCCGCAGGCTGGTAGGAATCACAAGTTGTTCGATGTTGGCCCAATCGTCCTCCTCCTTCAGTTCACTGGGTCTATATCTGCGGTAGAGCAAGTCGTTCTCTAGGAAGAACCCAGGAATACTGTCGGGTTGAGTCTCAGCCTGGAAAAACAATGGTGTTAAAGTAAGATCTTCCCTCTGCAACTTACGGAACTTCAACTTGGTCAGATTCGGGGGTAGTTTCTGAGGGTCTTGAGGGACAGCGGTAGCAGTCGAGTCAGCTGGCTGTGGACGTGCGGTTTGTGCACGGGTGGTCACGAGAACCGGAGGAGAAACTTCATCACTCTCTTGTACCTCTGCTGGAACATACGCTAGAATAGGGTTACTTGGCACAGAGTTACACACCTGGGGTTTGTCCATGACGATCAGGTTGGTCGGTTGCAGGTCTTCTGCCAAGTCGTTGCCTAGGAGAAGTTGCACTCCAGGCATGGGAAAAGGCTTTTCCCTGACGGCGACTTGGACTTCTCCGTTCACGTAGGGACAATCCAGGTGGACTCTGGCGAGAGGGTATGGAGTGGTAGCAGTGAGGTCAGTGATGAAGACAGTTTCTCCGGTGTAGACGATGTTGGGCACAGCCGACTTCAAGATGATCGATTGAAGAGCCGCTGTGTCCCTCAAGATCTTCAATTTGAAACGTCCCTCCGGATTTGAACCGTTGGCAGAGACAGTTCCAGTTTACAGGTGGTTACTGAAAAGAGAAAGATCATTAACATTAACACCAACATTCATCACAGGCTTACCGGACTTAGGAGGAGTTGGTTTGGGTTTCTGTGGGTCAGTGGTTCCCTTGTATTGAGACTTACCACACTTGTCTATGGTATGTCCATAGAGTCTACAATACTTGCAGTACAATTGCGAGCCAGCTTGATCGGTGCTCACTTTCTCGTAACTGTACCACGACTTCTTACTGGAGGATGGTTCGAGTGTCAGCCGGTGGATGAGGCTGTAAGTGTCAGCCGACTTAGCACACTTCAGGTAGTCGGTTTCTTCTTTATCTGCTAAGTAGAGACGGACAGGAGGCGGCACACGCCTCAAGAATTCTTCAACTAGCATCAGGTTGACGAGTTCTGTAAAAGTAGAGACATGTGCTGCTTCCAGCCATTTCATGAAATATCTCCGTTTTGTGTTAGCAAACTCGAGGAAGGTAGTGGTACTTGCCTTCAGGTGGTCACGGAATTTCCTTCGATAACTTTCTGTAGAGAGGAGGTAGGCGTCCAACACTGCTTGTTTCAGAGTCTGGTAGTCATTCTCAGACGCCAAAGTACTGAGTGTGACTGCAGCTCTACCTGTAAGATGGACTCTGAGAAGTGTGGCCCATTGGTCGATAGGCCAACTGAGTTGATTAGCAAGGGTTTCAAAGGTGGTGAAAAACACATCAACTTCTGCTTCTACAAAGGATGGCATTAACTTACTTGCAAGTGATATATTAAAACTGACGGGAAGATTGGCAGTAGCTTGCTGACGTTGAGCGAGGTGTGAAGTTTCCAACGTGTATTCTCGTTGACGACACTCTAGAGCCAGAGTCGCTTGTTGCTTGTCATGTTCACGTTGCATCTCCAACTCGCGTCGTTTTGTTTCAAGCTGTACGCGTTCCCGCTCCTGGAGCATTGCAATCTCACGTTCCTGGAGGGCGAGTTCACGTTCCTTGAGGGCGATTTCACGTTCGTGTTCTTCCTTCCTCAAGGCAGCCTCACGTTCTTGTTCTTCCCTTCGTATGGCAGCTGCTCGTTCTCGTTCTTGTTGTTCGATGGCTTCCCTTTGCTGCTCGCGTTCAATCTTGGCCAGCTCTATTTTGAGTTTCATCGTTGCCAAATCAGTTTTATCTGCAATATAGTAAGTTTCATGAGTTTCAGAGTCTATCTTACCTTGCTCTAAGAAATGATCCAGCAACAGGTTGTGTAGGTCATTTTTGTTGGCTTGGTAGGGAACTTCTAGTTGATACTCATGTGCAAGAGTTTGTAATTCAGTTCTCTTGGCACGACTTAAAGTCCCTATTTCACCTGCTGGATTTGCACAGAAAGCTTGGAGACGAAACATGGTGAAATTAGCAAATAAATATACACGAATATACAGTTATAGTGAATGTCAGAAACAGGACAACGTGGCCACTGGTACCTATCCTGTGGAATCTTTAACAATTAAAGTTAAGTACAAGATGTTAAATGATTAATTTAAATCAAGGGCGCAGGAAATCTTGTACCCGGTACTCATGTAAGAGGATAAGGGCAAGAAAATCCTACTAACAAATGAAACAGAGTTTCGAAAACAAATGAAACAGTTAATTGCCTCAAAAGTAAAATTGGTAGTCCAAGGATGTAGGCATACCTTGCCGAGTCTCTATAGGACATAAGGCAAGTTTTTCCTACCGAAATTAATATGATACTTACAGAATTAGCGAACTTTTGTGCTCTGAAAAAGTAAGCTAATTCCCTACCGTTGTATGTATCATCATCTCTGACTGACGTGTAGGGGTGCGAGGTGTCAACTGGTGACGAGAACTGCTGCTGAGGTCCCAATTCAGCAACTAAAGTTCGAGCTAGAGGAACTATGGCCCTCTTTGTCCTCCTACAGTCAGATTGCAGAAGATTGGGTGCACTTGACCCGGGGCAGACCACAGTACCAGGGTACCAATATGATGATCTGTCAAAAATGAAAAATATCCAAGGGACAAAGATGGTAAACACGAGTAATAACACGGAGGGAGAGATGACCAATTAAGAGTATGACTGAGGCCTACAGTCACCACGTAATCCAAAGTTGTCTCACCTTCACCATATGCTACTCTCGTAATGCACAATACACCGCACCATATGAAAAATGAAATTGAATATGAAAAATAGTAAAAGCTACGTTAACAAAGTTAAATACGCTTACCATAAATTACTACTTGGCACCAGTACCTGAGTGAAGCTCCTAGGACAGGCCCCCATATAATATGTGACGGTAACGCGTTGGTGTTCGGCTGTTCAAAAGCTAGGGGTATGGCCTCGTCACATATAGAAAAAAAAATAGAAATTCTGGAACTTCGTCTGTGGTAAGGTAAGGAGAAGACACACAAAACACAAGTAAATTTTAACAATGAAATTTTAATTACGTTAAAGAAAGCAAAACATGAATAAAATGGACATACAAATTCGTATAATAAAATCAAAGTAATAAGAATAATCAAATGACAAAATGAAAAGTTACATTAAGACAAGTGAACAAATAACAAGTGTATGACAAACAAAGTAAATAGGTGCCGGAATATTGGCTTCAAGCTATCACTTCTCTTAGTACACGTAAGCCTGGGGCTTAGTCTACCAACGAGACGTGTTAACTTGTCGAAAGCACGGGATATTCTGAGGACTGAGGTCGTGGCGGCCCCAGACATCAAGTAGTATGGTGGGTGGAGTGCAGTTGCAGCTGGACCCGCAGCCAATCAGCAACGAGCAGGCGACAAGACAGGTAGTTTGGTGGTTCGAGGTGGAGCAGGTGTTCCTGGCTGCATACGTTTTGCTCTCTGGCAAACCTTGGAGATGTTGTTGTCGTTGTTGAATATTTCTTCCATAGTAGTTGTATATAGATTTGTAGCGACGTATATTGGAGGGAAGAGCAGGCTCAATCTCTTGAAGGAGATTATTGTCACAATATGGATAACTATTATAAGTCGGTTTGAATGAGTGAATTGCTGCTTGAAGATAGGTATATACACGTGTGGTACTATCAGATTGCATCGTGGTGAGCCTAAAACCCTTCAGATCCAAGCAAAGGATAAAATGCCAGCAGATACAATTGCGAACACATTGATACCAAAATGAAAGACATATGACGAGAATTGAGGTAACCAAAGTGAAAAGAGTGTTGACATTACATTGCACTAGAGTGCTCACAGGTTACTTTCTCTCACTTTCTCTGTTTTGTGTGGATGGTCCGCCGTGCTTTCATCACGTCAGCGGGTGGAGCACGCTGCTGTTTTTGACATTTCATGCATAAATTCCGCTTGGAAATTCTATTGCAAACACATTGATACCAAAATGAAAGACCTAGGATGACAATTGAGGTGACCAGAATGAAAAGTGTATACATTTTATCGCTCTTGTGCGCTCCCTGGTAACACGCTCTCGCTTTCTCTGTTTGTTGCGGATGGTAAGCCGGGCTTTTGGAGTTTATATGCCTTTAGTCCTGTAGAGAATTCTATTGCGAACACATTGATGCTAAATTGAAAAACCTAGGATGAGAATTGAGGTATCAAAGTTGAAAAGGGTATACACTTTTCAGTATTACCACGCTCTCTAATGTAATGAGAGTTGCCTGAGGGTGGCTCAGCTTTCTTTTTCTGGTACCCTTGGCCTACATTCATCTTGTCGTCGGGTGGAGCGCGCTGCTGTCTTTGACATTATATTCACATAGTTCTGTTGGGAATTCTATTGCGAACGCATTGATACCAAAATGAAAAACATAAGACGAGAATTAAGGTGACAAAGTTGAAAAGAGTATACACTTTTCAGTATTTCCGCACACTACCAGGGAATGTCCAAAAAAAAATGGAGAGAGTGGAGGGGTAACTTGCCCAAAACGCGAAATTGTTTGGGGAGATTAACTTTCGTTCAATACTATTATGCAAGAGGAGCGACACATCTATGGTTCATCCAATAAAATCAGCAGACTTCTAGATGTTACTACTGCTCGGCTTAGACTCGGTTACAAGTATTTCTGGGAATTCTCATTATCTGCCGATGTAGACCTGACCAAATGTTAACTGTCAACAAAATTATTCGCACACCCTCCGTCACTATGTGATAGTGAATTCAGAGACAATTTTATAACCAATGTACCAACGATGTGTCAATATTTCATTCAAAATTATGTGGTACCAGAAATTTTAGCCAAATATCCCCAGTTTGCTAACTGTAAGTAGTAACAAAGTGATTGTAACCTATCCACCGCTGCCCACTGGATGAGGGGCGGTGTGCAGGACAAACATATCAATTGTGACACTAGCTCTCCACATATGTCAGTTGCTTAATTTAGAAACTGTACTTGTGATCGATCTCGAACCCATTGTTGATGTGACGACTTATACTGAATTTTGTAACTAGCTCATCAAGATTGTAACTTGCTTAGCTAAATGAATTGTGGGGTTCAGTCCCTGAGCCCATTATGTGCCTCTGCAACCCTTTCCACTACTGCCCACAAGATGGGTATGGGGTGCATAATAAATGAACTAAACTAACTTTAAGGCATCCTGAAAGAAAGCTTGGAGGGCTTGAAAAATTGCAGAACGAAGCCGTGAGGATAATCCTTGGGTGCCCTCGTACCACAAAGATACTTAATATGAGAAAGGAACTTAATATTCCGAGCGTTGTTTATCGTGTTACTGAAAATAACTTTCAAATTGGTATAAAAATGCTTAGGCTACCTCATCCTAACCCTTGCACAGAAGCCCTCCAGAATTTCTTTATTGAATGTTGAAAACAACCCTCAAGTTGACTATTTCCGTAACAGCATGCACTCCTGTATGCTAATCCCCACAATCACCAAGCCCACCCGAGTCACTCAAACATCTGCCACTACCCTGGATCACCTTTGGACTAATATAACAGCTCCTCTTACATCTGGGGTAATTTATGACAGAACAACTGACCACTATCCTACTTTCCTCATAGCAAACATTGACACATCACCACCAGAAACCAAAAAACTTTCATTCAGGCTACATAGTGAATCAGCTTTAGGCAATCTCTCTAATGCACTTCACAATATTAACTGGGAATCTGAATTTAATAATTCACAGGATATAAACTCATCAACTAACCTCTTTCTCTACAAAACTCTAAGCCTCTACAACACTCACTGTCCCCTCCTTACCAAACAAGTAACTGATAAAAGAAAAAATAACCCGTGGCTCACAAGTGGCATAATCAAATCAATCAACAAAAAACATGAATACGAAAAGAAATTTAGGAGTGGCCTAATTCCAATGGAAGTAGTTAAAAGGTACTCGTCAGTGCTTACCAGTATCATAAGAAAAGCAAAACTTTCATACTATGAGACTAGATTCAAAGAAGCAAAAGGCAACATGAAAAGCACATGGAATACCATCTCTAACATCCTGGGAACTAAACAACACTCCCACAACCAGATAACACTCTCTAAGGATGGCCTTACACTGTCATCTGACTTAGAAATGGCGAATGAATTTAATAGCTTCTTTTCATCGATTGGTGCTAACCTTGCAAGTAAAATCCCACAGAGTCAGACACATATCAACACATATCTCTCAGGCAGCTATCCAAACTCTCTTCTCCTCTCACCAGTCAGCCCGTCAGATGTTGTGTCCATCATACATTCACTAAAAACCAAAGCTGGGAACATCAGTGAAATCCCATCCATTGTATACAAGAGCGCCTCCAATGCCCTTGCGCCACCTATAGCTCTGCTGTTCAACAAATCCCTTGAGTGTCATACCTTCCCTGATATCCTTAAAAACGCAAGAGTAACGCCAGTTCATAAAGGAGGTAGTGGATTATGTTGCATCTCTGCTTGCCTTGATGACTGAAAGAAAGCTTAAAGGGCTTGAAAACTTGCAGAACGAAGCCTTGAAGATAATCCTTGGATGTCCCTAGTACCACAAAGATACTTAACATGAGGAAGGAACTTAATATTAACTTAATAATAGAATATGAGTGCATATTCTACTGCATTACTATTTGTAATGATCCTCATATTGTGCTTCAGTAATCCAATGTATAACCCTGAGATGTTTTCCTAATTGTACTTAGGATTCCTTGTTCATTATTGTGTATTGTTCTGATCTGCTTTTGTGTCGAAAATTCTTGCATCGTACCTGTAAACAATTTTTTGACAATTTTACTGTAATTATCCTACTTAAAATCATCTGTACTTGTAAAGTAAAGCTGTAATGTACCTGTTAAACACTTTTTATCAATTTTACATTTAATTATTTCTCTAAAACTCTGTTTAAGAATTTGCTCAAAGATTAGTTTAAGGACTTGCCCGAAACGCTATATATGCAAGCTAGTGGTTTTACAAGATTATAATTCTAACTTAAGCTCTATGTTGTCTCTTAACCCCCAATGTACGTTCTTGTATATATATAAATAAATAAAATAAATAAATAACGAGGGATCGAGGCATTAATGCGCAGTACGTGCTTCCCTCATCTGTGACGTCACAGCGCCATCTGACGACAGCATAAACACAGGCGGCCATTTTATGTTCCACCAAGATTAAAAAAAAAAAAATAATTTTGCCCCGAGGGGCGAGTTTATTGGGCAGCGCCCAATGTGTTCGCAATAGAATGTTCTACAAGAACATGTATAAAATAAGTGACACAGAGATTATTGATGTGTGTATTTGTGTGGGTGATTATAAATATGCATGTGTATGTATATATGTATACGTATATATATATATATATATATATATATATATATATATATATATATATATATATATGTACATGTATGTATGAGAGTGTGTACATGTATATATAACATTAATAATTTTGAAACTAGCGTCAAAAATTGTTATTTGCTTAGCTAAACAAACTAGAGAGTTCAGTTCCTGAACCCATTATGTTCCTCTGTAATCCTTTACACCACCGCCCACGGGATGGGTATGGGGTGCATAATAAAGAAATAAATTGAAATAATAAGGGTATGAAATGTATCAACATAAAACATTAATGTTAATGGCCATCAGGTAAAATCAGGTTATTATTTGTAAAGAATTTAAATGAGTTAAACTAAATACGAACTTAATATGTTTTGCTAACGCAAAAATATATTCCCGAGGTATTGTAATTGCAAATAAATATTTAATACAATTATTTGTATCATTTTTTTTATTTTAGATTTCCGTATTGCTTGATAATATATAATAGCGTTTAGATAATGCTAGCGCTGGACATTCTTTAGGCTCGTTGCATGTTGTGGTAGTCGCCGCCATTTTAAAACCCTGTCGAGAGGGACTGCTGCTGGCTTATCCACAAAATCCTGCTGCATCTTCAATAGTTAAGGTAACTGTTCTCTTTTATTTGCTCTTAGACATGTGTAGTATATTTATAAGCTTGTCGTGGTAGGCTGGATGGTGTGTTGATGGCCCTGGCTGGAGGTGTGTTGATGGCCCTGGCTGGAGGTGTGTTGGTGGCCCTGGCTGGAGGTGTGTTGGTGGCCCTGGCTGGATGTGTGTTGGTGGCCCTGGCTGGAGGTGTGTTGGTGGCCCTGGCTGGAGGTGTGTTGGTGGCCCTGGCTGGAGGTGTGTTGGTGGCCCTGGCTGGAGGTGTGTTGGTGGCCCTGGCTGGAGGTGTGTTGGTGGCCCTGGCTGGAGGTGTGTTGGTGGCCCTGGCTGGAGGTGTGTTGGTGGCCCTGGCTGGAGGTGTGTTGGTGGCCCTGGCTGGAGGTGTGTTGGTGGCCCTGGCTGGAGGTGTGTTGATGGTGGTGTTGTGTTGATGGCCCTGGAGGCGTGTTGATGGCCCTGGCTGGAGGTGTGTTGGTGGCCCTGGCTGGAGGTGTGTTGGTGGCCCTGGCTGGAGGTGTGTTGGTGGCCCTGGCTGGAGGTGTGTTGGTGGCCCTGGCTGGAGGTGTGTTGGTGGTGGTGTTGTGTTGATGGCCCTGGAGGCGTGTTGATGGCCCTGGCTGGAGGTGTGTTGGTGGCCCTGGCTGGAGGTGTGTTGGTGGCCCTGGCTGGAGGTGTGTTGGTGGCCCTGGCTGGAGGTGTGTTGATGGCCCTGGCTGGAGGTGTGTTGGTGGCCCTGGCTGGAGGTGTGTTGGTGGCCCTGGCTGGAGGTGTGTTGATGGCCCTGGCTGGAGGTGTGTTGGTGGCCCTGGCTGGAGGTGTGTTGGTGGCCCTGGCTGGAGGTGTGTTGATGGTGGTGTTGTGTTGATGGTGGTGTTGTGTTGATGGTGGTGTTGTGTTGATGGCCCTGGAGGCGTGTTGATGGCCCTGGAGGTGTGTTGATGGCCCTATATATACATATATATATATATATATATATATATATATATATATATATATATATATATATATATATATATATATATATATATATATATATATATATTATATTATGAATATCAGAGGTCCCAGGACAATTATTGTGCATGTGTAGTATGTATATTTATGTAGTATATTTGGCATATTTAATGGCATTTAGTTAATGCCACTTAGTGGCATGTCTCTGCACCGTTTCCAGTTTGTTGATATGCTTTCTAAGATATGGGCACCATACAACTGCTGCATACTCCAACTTTGGTGTAACAAAAATTGTGAACAATTTCAAAATTTCTGTTAAAGAAATCCTGTTTCCTAGGTCTGCATCTGTTTTGGTATAACACCTCCTTTTTTACTAGGCCTGCAATTATGAATGCCTTTATAACCAGCTAAGTTGTAGAGTTGGGTATAGTCTTTACTTAGCCAAGTTTCTGTTAAAATGAGGGTCCGTCTAATTACCACAAGCTACCACAAGCTACACAAGCTTCACAAAGCTTCCTGGCAATACGTTAGTAATGAATAAATATAATAGGTTAGGTTGACCCAACTTAACCTAACCGACGCTTGGATCGTCGACTTGATTTGGCGTCACCAGCTCTTTATTTTCGTCTAATTTCTTTATAAAAAGATCCTTTTTCAGATTAAAATTATGTTTTTTCGTGTTGTACATTCAGCACCAACATTATAATGAGTAAATATATCATATTTATTCATTACTAACGTATTGCCAGGAAGCTGAGTGGGTAGGTCTCGATAAATTTCCTGGTATAATATTATTGTTTGCTATTCTCCATCATAGACTAGGCAAGTTGAAGTCACCTAGGAAGATAATATGAGGTATCGAGTTCTCCATTTTGTTTATCTGTTCTGTGAATTCCTTGGCCGTTGCATCTGGCGGTTTGTATATTAGAATAATCACTAAATTTATTTTCTCTATTTTTAATCCTCTACCTCTACCACCTCATTTGTAATGTTAAGGAGCTCCGAGCATACAAGGTCTTCCATAGTATACAGACCCACTCCTCCATGTGACCTAATTTTCCTATCACAGTTGTGTACTTTTCGAGACTACATTTCAAATATTCCCTAACATACATGGCTTCTCCCCCCTCTTTGTGTAAAATAGTTTAAATCCATTTATGGGACATTCAGCAAATAGTTCTCTATTTTTTACATTCATCAATGTTTCGGTACGTGCAATAGTATGTATTGTTTCATTGCAGATAACAGCATTTAAATTTTTTTTGTTTCTTAGACTTAGACTCGTACTACCAAGTTGCTGTTGGCAATTGGATAATTTTTTTATGAAGTCATTTGTTATTTTTTCCCCTACTTTAGTAATTTATGCTTTTGATCTCAATTAGTTTTATATCCTAGCTTTTTAATTTTTTCCCCTTATATATTGCCATCTTATCTGTCTGCTTTACATGGCTTAAGCAGAGTCATGTCTGCTTAAGCCTTTGTTATTTTACTAATTTACCTGTTTTAATTATTATTTGTTTTCAAAGTTTAGTTTACCCCATTTTATTTGCTTTTTGCAGTACAATACTTTACTAATAATCTTGTAATAGTAATTGGTAATGTAGCACTTGGCCTTTCTCCTTCAGAATGTATGCACACATTATAGAAAGAAGAAGAGAATACCACACAAGATGGCAGCGTATGTCACGGGCCAAAAAGCAACGCCTAAAAGAACAGGTAAACCTCGAAGTCTTTCAGAGGTTGATAGATGGAAAGCGACTGAATACAGGCAACTCCTTCTCTACACCGGTAAGATTGTACTGAAGGGAATCTTACCCAAAGAATTGTATGACCATTTCCTGACTCTGAGTGTAGCCATTTCTATTCTTGTATCACCTAAATTGATTCAGTTAAATTACAGCCAATATGCACATGATCTTTTGCTGTACTTTGTGTTAAAGGCTCGTGAGCTGTATGGTAAGGATTTTTTAGTGTACAATGTATACTGCCTAACACACACATCCTCTGATGCCAAAGAGTTTGGTAGTTTGGACAGATGTTCAGCATTTCCATTTGAAAATTACCTGCAGCAGGTTAAGAATATGGTTCGATCAAGTAAAAACCCTCTTGTTCAAGGAGGATTTAAGGGATTTACTGGAGAACTTGGCAAAGGTATATTCACAATAGTCGTCTCTATTACTAATGACACTATTGCAGATGAAGGTATCTTTGTAAGATATTGCTATGCCACCTCCTTTTTTTATTAGGCCTGCAGTTGTGAATGGCTTTATTATCAGCCAAGTTGTAGCATACAACATAGCATATATATGTATATGGCATACATATATATATATATATATATATATATATATATATATATATATATATATATATATATATATATATATATATATATATATATATATATATATATATATATATATATATATATATATTCAAAATTCGTCAGTGTACTACATTTTTGTTGTTGCTTTTAGGTGATGCTTTTAACCAGTGTACGTGGGTCTGATTGTGCAACCATGGTTCGAAGAATAATGAAGATATGAACAAACGGCCTGTGGTCACTATACAGTCTGGAAGGGCAAAAGAAGAAATTGGCATTTCTACAAAAACAAGAACTATATAATGTTATTTTAAGTAAGTAACCAAAAAATTAAATAATTTTTTTAAAGTTTAAAATTCACTTAAAAATTTAAATTTTAAATTAAAAAATTTTAACCAAAAAACTTAATATTTTTCATATTTGGAACCATTCCATAATATTTTCCCAAGCATAAATGATTATATTTCTATCACTTGCTCTTAAGATTGTTTCATTTAATAGAGGTTGGGCATAATTGTTCTCTGCTGCTAATAGAACTGACTGACTTAGCTATAGGAAAATGTAAACTTAATTGGTTTATCCATTACAGTATTGTGCAGTTTATTTCATGATCCTGTGCTTAATACTTGCATAAATAGTAGATTACAAAATGCATTTTTATATCATTAGTATTGAATAATAATAATGCAAATAATTGACTTATAAATGATGTACAATTAATTGGTAGGTGATATTATATTATTAATATTTTTTCATTCTTGCAAAGCCTTAACAAAGCCATTAACATGTTAATATAAACTTGATCACCTTCCACTTATTTTCTCATGTGCTACCTACATGTACAAAACGTTATTCCTAAATGCATATTTTGTTCTGAAACTTGTCCTTTATATGTTGTGTATCACCATCTCTGGAGAGTTTTATCTGATTGATGTATAAATTACTTTTAGTTTTACAGAATATTATTGTTATACTGAATTTATTATTATATAAATAACTTAATTTTACAGAATCATCTATCAACGCACATCCACAAGTTGAGGAGGAGGATGTGACCTTCCAGATTTCTCAAGTACTGAAACATAGACCAAACAGGCCTGGTGGATCTAGGTACAAGGTAAAATAATTTAAATTTTTTTTTTTTTTTCCTAATTGTCCGATATATATATATATACATATATATATATATATATATATATATATATATATATATATATATATATATATATATATATATATATATATATATATATATATATCGTACCTAGTAGCCAGAACGCACTTCTCAGCCTACTATGCAAGGCCAAATTTGCCTAATAAGCCAAGTTTTTCTGAATTAATATATTTTCTATAATTTTTTTCTTATGAAATGATAAAGCTACCCATTTCATTATGTATGAGGTCAATGTTTTTTTATTGGAGTTAAAATTAACGTAGATATATGACCGAACCTAACCAACCCTATCTAACCTAACCTAACCTATCTTTATAGGTTAGGTTAGGTTAGGTAGAAGAGAGAGTTAGGTTAGGTTAGGTTAGGTAGGTTAGGTAGTCGAAAAACAATTAATTCATGAAAACTTGGCTTATTAGGCAAATCGGGCCTTGCATAGTAGGCTGAG
>NW_025571622.1:0-29656 GCF_020424385.1 Procambarus clarkii | reverse complement strand
GAGCTAGATGTTAACCCAGCAGAGCACCTGAGCCGACTGCCTAGACCGTCTGGTTACTGCCAGATGACCTGCTTGCCTACAAAAACCTACAAAACCATCGGACCTACAAAATATCCGGACCTACAAAACATCCGGACCTACAAAACATTCGGACCTACAATACATTCGGATTTATTGTTTTGATTGTTGCCGCCGGAGGCAGCTAGTTTATTGTGCACCCCATACTCATCCTGTGAGCGGTAGCGCAAAAGCATTTCAGATGGTACAAAAGGTCTTTATCAGACCTCATCTTAGATTATTACATAAACAATTTCATCTATCCTTTACACCTAATAGTTACATGACAGCTAGTTACAGAGAATGTTCTATTTCAAGAGCTATATATTTACAGTATGTCTTTATACATTAATGGTAGGTCTTATCGCTAATACATAATTGTTTGAGCAATGGAGATATTACAGTCATAGGGGAGCTGCTGTATATTATTTGTCTTCACAATACTTAGTTTCTTAATCTCATATGTCTTTTATCTACTGGGAGAGAAATATGGATACAGTGCAAGGATTTCAGGTATTTTATCCTTGGCAATAAGATAGATTGTCATATCATACAGCGTGAGCTTAGATTTATCTATAAATGTCTCAATTTTACTACAATCCAAGATATCGTGTTCGTGTGTGTCCCTGTCTTTGTCCAGACACTTTGCGCTTTACTTCATCTAGATCCCAATACAAGGCAATCTGCCAGAGATACTTGTATCCAAATCTTATACGAGCTGTGACAACATCTGTTAGTCTACTGACTTTGTTACTTGCCCCATACACATGTTTTACTTATCACATTTCATTGTGATAAACAATGGACCTGCTAGTTCCATTTTGCACTGTTCTGATTTCTTCAAATCCATCCGGGAGTTCTCGTCTATTGACACTTTTAAGGGACCTATTTGATAACTCAAGATTCCGTTCAATACTGTCTTTATTTACTGCAGCCTTAGCAAGGGCGTCAACTTTATCATGTACCTGCAGGCCAATGTGAGAAGGAATCCACAACATTATTTTATTTACCCTCTTGCGAAGTATGCTTATATATCTACTAGCTGTAACCGGCCACACGTTGCTGTGGCTCAGCAAGCATGTGTGTTGCTGAGCCACAGCAACCTTTCCCTGTCCCCCAGTCCTCTCCACCATTCCCCCCTTACACGTCTCCTCGGCCTTCCCACCATTCCTACCTGGTCTTCTCCATCATCCCCCCACTCCACCATCGCCTCGTCCTCCCCACCATTTTCCCACTCCCCCATCCCCTCTTCCTTCCTACCATTGCCCCCCTCACCTGTCCCCCTCTTCCTTCCCCACCATCCCCAACTCCCCCGTCCCCTTGTCCTCCCCACCATTACCCCCCCCCCTCCCCTGTCACCTCGTTGTCCCCACCAATCCCCACTCCCTTGTCCGATACATTCCGAAATGATCTGTTATTCCCTTCAAAAAATTAGGACCATCAAATGATCTGATGTTCCCATCACTGAAAAGTAAAAAGAACAGTTAAAAACCAAATGAAAAAAATAAAAAAATAAAAAAATAAACTATACCCATGAAATGAACGGTATGGTAAACAACACAGCTCAATTCCAAGACAATGTCACACAAAATAATGAAATCAAAATGAAAACAAATCGAAATCGATGAAATTTCAATTTATCGATGCAATCGGAAACATTGAAATGAAATGGTAACATTTAGTATAGCAAGTGTTGCGTTTATAAAAAAAACATTATTTACCTGTCACAGGTGTTGCATCTGTATAGTACTTATATAAAAACAAGCACGTATTCAAATGGAATGTTGTGTCAAAATTTCAAAGCAATCGGTGAAGAACTTTCGGAGATTTCAGGGTGTGTTGCGCTTACGTCCTACGTTGTTGAAAAAAAAACATGTTTTTTCCTGTCACAGGTGAGGCATATATGTATATAATACATGTATATAATACATATATTATTCGCGCCTATTCGAATGCAACGTTGTGTCAAAATTTCAAACCAATCAGTAAAGAGGTTTCGAAGATTTCACTCACATGAAAAAAGCATTAAAAACACAGTTTTTCAAAAAAGCATGTTTTTCCCGTCACAGACGTGACATCTATATAGTATGTACATAAAAACCCGCTCTGATGCGAATGGAACGTTGTGTTAAAATTTTCAAAGCAATCGGTGAAGAACTTTCGGAGATTAGCGATTTTGAACAAACGAACATTTCCATTTTTATATATATAGATGTCTGGCTTCTGAGATAAGCACGTTATTACTTGATTGCAAACTGTTTATTGCTAGTAGTGAGGAAAGGGAGTCGGAAATAATTAAGCTGTCTACTTCAGTGTTGTCAATAATATGGCTACCAAGTCAGCCTGCATTGTGGATTCCCAGTTACTAATTCTTATATTCCTTTGAATTGTGCTGCCATCGGGCTGATGAGCAATAACAGCACTTTCTTCCCTCCCTGTAGCTGTATGGAGTGATCCGTCAGTGTATATGGTCTGTGCTATGTTGTTTTCAGTTTGTATATTGTGAATGTGTTCTCTGGTGCTTAATTTTGTAAGCTGAGCATGAGGGTTGTTTGTCATTAGTTTCTTGGTGGGGTATGCAGGGGTCAGGATGTCAAAGAGTACTATCTTCCAGGGTGGAAGGAAGTGCTGTACTCTTTCATCTGTATATACATCGTGCAGTCCCATCATTTTAATATGAGTGGCTGTTATTTGAATCCATTTAGACTCGCTGGTTCCATTTCGTATGTGCTCTAACTAACAGTTCAACTGACACAATGCTGTTTTTGTTATCACGCAGAAGCTTTTGTCCCATCATAAGATTGATTTCAAATATACTATCTTGAATGCTAAGTATATTTATTTATTTCCGCATATTGAGAACTTTAGTAGTTATAGAAGGTTATCTTGAGATGATTTCGGGGCGGCCCGGTCCTCGACCAGGCCTCCTTTTTGTTACACACCCCCCGGGAAGCTGCCCGTCTAACTCCCAGGTACCTATTTACTGCTAGGTAACAAGGGCATCAGGGTGAAAGAAACATTTTGCGCATTTCTCTCCGCCTCCACCGAGGATCAAACCCGGGACCTCAGGACTACGAATCCGAATGGCTGTCCACCCAGCTGTCAGGCGCCCATCGCCCTAGGACAGCCAAGTATAAATCTGAGTGCTTCATTTTGCATTTTTTCCACTCTATCAATATTTTTGCCATTTTGCAGGACTAAAGCTGGTGCATAATAGTCTATCAGAGACCTTACATATGCTAAGTACATCATTTTTGCTATTCTAATATTAACACCGTACTTACGGCTGTACCCCACTACAGTTCTGAGAGCCTTGAGGCTGTCCTTACATTGTTGATGTAACTTATTGACTGCAGTTGAAGTACAAGGGACAGAGACACCAAAGTATTTGAAAGAAGAGACATAGTCTATTGGTATGTTATCTATCTTAAGTTTTCGTGGTCCGCTTTTGCGGTTGCCAATTTGTCTGTTAAATACCTTACTTTTAGCAACGTTGATTACAAGACCGAGGCTTTCACAGGCTGTATGTATACAATTTAAGATTGTTTGCATTTCGCGGTGGGTTTTAGTACGTACAAGGATGTCATCTGCATAGCTGATAGTGATGTTTGCCGGACTAGTAGGGATTGATTTTAGTAAAGCATTAATTAGAACATTAAACAAGGTAGGACTTAGTACTCCTCCTTGTGGGGTGCCTAATTACATTAATTTGGTTTCACTTTTGTAGCCATGTGCAGAGTACTTCCGGTTGGTAAGATAGCCCCGTATCCATTGTAATAATTGTCCACCTATATCCGTTCTCGCTAATTCATACATAATCACTTCCCTATTGTGCCTTTTATCTCCATCAACTTGTGCCTTTTATCTCCATCAACAGTGAGAAAGGTTGTGATACAGTTGTGTACACTTTTACCATGAGTGAAACCATTGATGTCAGGTGACATGTGCCCTTTAACTCTATACAATAATATATTAAGCACCATTCTCTTAAAGATTTTGCACATCCAACTGATCAAAGAGATGGGACGAAAAGCATGAGGTTGGCCAGGCTTTGGTACAGGGACCGTAAGACTGGTGGTCCATGATACTGGCAGTTGCCCAGTACATAACTCGCATTAATACTATTCTAATAATGGGTTACCGGGTACACGATGTAGGAGTCTAGAATATCATATGTGATACCGTCTTCACCAGGAGCTGTGCTACTGCCCCAGGAGAAGGCTGCATCTAATTCGTAATCTGTATGTGGAACATCCCATTCATCATGTTGCCTGCTCAACATGAAATTTATGAGAGCATTTCTGTCTGCGGACCTCTCCTGCAATTTCTCCCTAGTGCTAGCCGGTAAGATTCCAAGGCTGGAAACCTGAGCCCATTTTGTAATTAACTGATTGGCTTTCTGTAGCGGGTTTGGGTGTGAAACTTGTTTATTATTTTTACCATTAATATTGTTTATGCCTTTCCAGGCTTTGCCCAGGGGAGTATGCAGGTTAAGTCCACTAACAAAACCCTCCCATTCATTTTGTCTCAGTTCAGTCATTCTCTCCCTTGCCGCTGCAAGCGCGGCCTGAAACAGTTTTAACATTTGAGAAGTTCTAAGGCTCTCATATGCTTCACCCGTTTGTCTAGCAATTGATTTAAGTTCTTTCAGTTTAGTATCATCATCGTACTGGTTGTGTCTGACCTGCTTACCGGTACTTCTTTTTGTTTGGTGTGACTCACTATTTTTGATGGCCTCAAAGGTTTTATATACGAGGTCATCATAAAACTGTTGTACATTCTCAGGCTCATAATTGTTATACCAATGTTCAATGCTGTCTATAAAGAATTTGTCTTGCTCTTTCTTTACTATTAGCCTGCGTCTACTCAGCTTAGTGCCAGGTAGGTAAACAATAGCCACGTGTATGTTTGCTTTTATGGCTAAATGGTCAGACATTAAGTCATCCATAATATCAGTCTCATGAGTTGTGTATGACAGGTTAAAGCCAATGCACCTATCGAACACTCCTCCATATATTTGCGTTGGTTGATTCTTACTGATAATTTGAACATCATATGCATCGAAAAGTGCCAACAATCTTCTCCAGTTGGTGTTTGCGAGTTGATCTCCTAATTGTTTGTGTTTAGCATTTAAATCGCCAATTAAGATTGTAGGGTCAGTATGTGCAAAATTAGGTAGATCAGTATACTGGAGGAGGCCAGTAGGTGCATAGGCATTCAAAACATTAAGTGTAGAGTTACCTCTAACTCTATTTAGAGTTAAAGGTAACTCTAACTTATTTCATGATATTGAAACCCCCCCCCCCCCTCGCGTTGTTGGGCGGGAAGTGGCTCATGTGGCAGTGATTTTTTAACATACATGAGACACGTATTTTTTTTATCTGGGATTATAACACTGATAACTAGGCAAATTCTGCGGGGTTTTACCTGCGGGAGTTTCTTGGAGGCAGACAATATCTATATCTTCAGTCATAACCTTATGATGGAGGTCAGAATCTTGATCTTGAATACTAATCTTGTTTTCTAAGAGAAGCAATATTCCAGCTGAGTATCTTGATGACACTGTACTTGTTTTTATGAGATTGGGTGGAGGCCATTGTTCTTCTTTACTTTATCAGTCTGCAGTTTTATAGAAGCAACTATATCCCGATACTGTTTGTTATCATTATTACGGCGTCTTTTTCCCCATCGGTCAGCACATCGCCTGTCACCAGGTCTCGAAATTTGTCACGGCAGAATCATCTGGGATGTGGCGTGTGCGGCCCGAGGCGGACATCCACGTCCAGTTCCACTTCGTCATTATCACTACAGGCGTCACTGGCTTCAATTTGTTCTCTATCACAATCACTTTCATCATCATTTCCACTACTATTTTCCTTCATACAGAATTTATCAGCGCTTGTATTCACATCATGATCTCCTTCATCTTCATTATCCGGACTTACTAAACATCCGGACTTACTAAACATCCGGACCTACAAAACATCCGGACCTACAAAACATCCGGACCTACAAAACATCCAGACCTACAAAAGGTGGGGCGAGGATGTTCGTAGAGCTGAACTGTCACTGCTGTTTCATATTTACCTTTGAAGTATAAGTGAAAGGGATTACTGAAGGATTAACAACGCATCTGTTGTGTACATAAAATGTATCGAGCATTTCTAGGCTTGGAATATAGTTCAGTAATCCCTACACACATGTTTTTTCCTCCACACACGAAATATGTCTTCAAGCCTCTGTTAATGACAATATTCAGGGAAAACGATGAATAAACGATAAAATCAACGTTGATTCGACGTTTATTTACATTAATCTTGAATTTTGTGTCCAGTGGGGAGCAGATATTTTCAGCTTTATGTACATTTAAAGGTTCTGCTTTAACTACACAGACAACTCTGTCGTAAGGTTCCAGCAATAATTTCCTAACAGTAGGGGCTCTCTGATCAACGATTCCTAACAGTAAGGGCTCTCTGATCAACAGTCCCTAACAGTAGGGGCTCTCTGATCAACAGTCCCTAACAGTAGGGGCTCTCTGATCAACAGTCCCTAAGAGTAGGGGCTCACTGATCAACAATTCCTAACAGTAGGGGGCTCTCTGATCAACAGTTCCTAACAGTAGGGGCTCTCTGATCAACGGTTCCTAACAGTAGGGGCTCTCTGATCAACGGTTCCTAACACTAGGGGCTCTCTGATCAACAGTTCCTAACAGTAGGGGCTCTCTGATCAACAGTTCCTAACAGTAGGGGCTCTCTGATCAACAGTCCCTAAGAGTAGGGGCTCACTGATCAACAATTCCTAACAGTAGGGGGCTCTCTGATCAACGGTTCCTAACAGTAGGGGCTCTCTGATCAACAGTTCCTAACACTAGGGGCTCTCTGATCAACAGTTCCTAACAGTAGGGGCTCTCTGATCAACAGTTCCTAACAGTAGGGGCTCTCTGATTAACGGTTCCTAACAGTAGGGGCTCTCTGATTAACGGTTCCTAACACTAGGGGCTCTCTGATCAACAGTTCCCTAACACTAGGGGCTCTCTGATCAACGGTTCCTAACAGTAGGGGCTCTCTGATTAACGGTTCCTAACAGTAGGGGCTCTCTGATCAACAGTTCCTAACAGTAGGGCTCTCTGATCAACAGTTCCCTAACAGTAGGGGCTCTCTGATCAACAGTCCCTAACAGTAGGGCTCTCTGATCAACAGTTCCCAAACAGTAGGGCTCTCTGATCAACAGTTCCTAACAGTAGGGGCTCTCTGATCAACAGTTCCCTAACAGTAGGGCTTTCTGATCAACAGTTCCTAACAGTAGGGGCTCTCTGATCAACAGTTCCTAACAGTAGGGGCTCTCTGATCAACAGTTCCTAACAGTAGGGGCTCTCTGATCAACAGTTCCTAACAGTAGGGGCTCTCTAATCAACTGTTCCTAACAGTAGGGGCTCTCTGATCAACAGTCCCTAAGAGCAGGGGGCTCTCTGATCAACAGTTCCTAACAGTAGGACTCTCTGATCAACAGTTCCTAACAGTAGGACTCTCTGATCAACAGTTCCTAACAGTAGGACTCTCTGATCAACAGTTCCTAACAGTAGGACTCTCTGATCAACAGTTCCTAACAGTAGGACTCTCTGATCAACAGTTCCCTAACAGTAGGACTCTCTGATCAACAGTTCCTAACAGTAGGACTCTCTGATCAACAGTTCCTAACAGTAGGACTCTCTGATCAACAGTTCCCTAACAGTAGGACTCTCTGATCAACAGTTCCTAACAGTAGGACTCTCTGATCAACAGTTCCTAACAGTAGGACTCTCTGATCAACAGTTCCTAACAGTAGGACTCTCTGATCAACAGTTCCTAACAGTAGGACTCTCTGATCAACAGTTCCCTAACAGTAGGACTCTCTGATCAACAGTTCCTAACAGTAGGACTCTCTGATCAACAGTTCCTAACAGTAGGACTCTCTGATCAACAGTCCCTAACAGTAGGACTCTCTGATCAACAGTTCCCTAACAGTAGGACTCTCTGATCAACAGTTCCTAACAGTAGGACTCTCTGATCAACAGTTCCTAACAGTAGGACTCTCTGATCAACAGTTCCTAACAGTAGGACTCTCTGATCAACAGTTCCTAACAGTAGGACTCTCTGATCAACAGTTCCTAACAGTAGGGGCTCTCTGATCAACAGTTCCCTAACAGTAGGACTATCTGATCAACAGTCCCTAACAGTAGGACTCTCTGATCAACAGTTCCTAACAGTAGGACTCTCTGATCAACAGTTCCTAACAGTAGGACTCTCTGATCAACAGTTCCTAACAGTAGGGGCTCTCTGATCAACAGTTCCCTAACAGTAGGACTCTCTGATCAACAGTCCCTAACAGTAGGACTCTCTGATCAATAGTTCCCTAACAGTAGGACTCTCTGATCAACAGTTCCTAACAGTAGGGGCTCTCTGATCAACAGTTCCCTTACAGTAGGACTCTCTGATCAACAGTTCCTAACAGTAGGGGCTCTCTGATCAACAGTTCCTAACAGTAGGGGTTCTCTGATCAACAGTTCCTAACAGTAGGGGCTCTCTGATCAACAGTTCCCTAACAGTAGGACTCTCTGATCAACAGTTCCTAACAGTAGGACTCTCTGATCAACAGTTCCTAACAGTAGGGGTTCTCTGATCAACAGTTCCTAACAGTAGGGGTTCTCTGATCAACAGTTCCTAACAGTAGGGGTTCTCTGATCAACAGTTCCCTAACAGTAGGACTCTCTGATCAACAGTTCCTAACAGTAGGGGCTCTCTGATCAACAGTTCCTAACAGTAGGGCTCTCTGATCAACAGTTCCTAACAGTAGGGCTCTCTGATCAACAGTTCCTAACAGTAGGGGCTCTCTGATCAACAGTTCCTAACAGTAGGGGCTCTCTGATCAACAGTTCCTAACAGTAGGGGCTCTCTGATCAACAGTTCCTAACAGTAGGGGCTCTCTGATCAACAGTTCCTAACAGTAGGGGTGTAGTTTTATCCCAACAGCGGTCGGGTCAAGATCGACCTGCTCCCGAGACTTGGGGGTGAAGTTTGTATTGGGGTTTAGCTCAGTCTGCACACAAGGGGACTGACTATTACCTACAGTATACTACACATCTGCCACCATGCTGGGTGCTGCGATGGAGGGAGGGAAGGAATTTTCATGGGAAAGCTCCAAACCATTACGACTATATAGCACTTTTAAGGGGGTTCAGGATAAGGATTAGGGATGGGACGGGGGGGGGGGAGGGATTGAATGGTGCCCAACCACCTGGACGGTCGGTGATTAAACGCCGACGTACATAAAGCGAGACCGTCGCTCTACTGTCCACCCCAAGTGGTTGGACGGATCGGACAACAGAGGAACTGGCTGCTCTCCAGGGCAATATTGAAATGGACGCAGACTCAGAAAGCAGCCAGGCAGTAGCGGAGAATGATTATCAGGAAGTGTTAACCAGAGGACAGAAGAAACGAAGAAGACAGGAGCTGACTTAAGTGAAGACAGTGATAGTGAGACTAACGGAAACGACAAGAGAATGAAGAACAACGCTGAGAAGGATCAAACCAGTGTCGACGAAAGGAATGAACAATGTCGGGAACTTGCCCAGGAAGGTGACGGTCAGTGGAGGTGGAGACTTCTCTTTCCTACCTCATGCGCACTGACCTACCTCCAGAAACTGCTGTGGACAGTCAACCTATCTTGAGGTTATCTTGAGGTGATTTCGGAGCTTTAGTGTCCCCGCGGCCCGGTCCTTGACCAGGCCTCCACCCCCTGGAAGCAGCCCGTGACAGCTGACTAACACCCAGGTACCTATTTACTGCTAGGTAACAGGGGCATTCAGGGTGAAAGAAACTTTGCCCATTTGTTTCTGCCTCGTGCGGGAATCGAACCCGCGCCACAGAATTACGAGTCCTGCGCGCTATCCACCAGGCTACTAGGCCCCTAGGACGAGAGCATCGCAAGTTCGAGCCCCTACTAAAGGAAAGTATGAACAGACTTTACTTAACAGTAGATTCAATGGCGGCAGTTATGTTCCCATCAAAAATATCGTCGAACTGTCATGCAAACACCTAAGGAGAATGAGAAACTGACAAAGGTGATTATTTATAAATACCCTCATATTCTAGACCCCGAATTCATCCTCGACGACCAACGATTTGTGTGGGCCAAGCGTCACCTTATTAAAGGTGAGGCTAGGAATCAGGGTGTCTCTAGTGAGAGGTGAAGTTGCCGAGAAAGTGTTCATCACCGCGACGGGCTACAGGCATGTGGCAGAGTATGTGGAAGAGCCCATAATATGCCTGAAATGCTGCAGTTGAGAAAATAAATCTTGGAGATTTAAAATAAATCTCCACGACATCGTGGATCATGTCAACATGATCCACGATGTCGTTTCTTCGGAAAGTCTCACCTCACCATGTGTCTAGAAACAAATTTCAGCTGAGTGAGAAAATAGTCCCCCGATGCTGCCACTGTGGAGGTATTCACAACGCCAGCTGGGCTGTGTGTAGCAAGAGACCGAGTTTAGATATTCCCCCGGACGGAGAATGTTACAGAGCAGGCAAGAGTTCTCACTCAGACACCGGGAGAACAGCAAAACAGTCTGCACCAAACAGCGCCAGTGAACCCGGACGAATGCATGAGTAAAGGAATCACCTTTAATTCGTCAGGCTCCAGCACCAGGCAGCCACACCAGCACTCAGGGTTCCGGCAGTGACAGTGTAACGATGAAGTGGTTACTGGGGCTCAGAAAGATGGCCATCATGGATTATGGTTAAGGATTTGTGGTTGGAAATAAGGAAAGTTGGTGAGTGCTTACGAAATCTTCAGCAGAGAATTAAGTCCATTGGGGCATAATTAAACATTCAGAGAAAGTTAAAGGAAAGTAACAAAACAGTGGTGAAGGAAAGTCAGGAAACAGTGGTTGTGGACAATTATGAAACAATGAGTGATGAAATGATGGGAAGTGAAGTGTAATTGACGGTAGTTCTAGTGAAAGGAATAACTCTATAATTAAAAATAATATAAAGGAATCAGTGGGGTCAATAATGGACGTCAAGAGCCTGCAAAAACCACTCGTGAAATACAATGTTGAATGTTCCTGTGAAATTGGGAGGAGATGGGAGATAATATACAATGAATGACAATCATTTTATGAACTAATTTGGGAATTAGAATGTTCATTGTGTAATAATGGCTCACCCTAGACTGAAAATGTTGTCATGGAATGTTAATGGATTAAGAAACAGAGTTACGGATGTTGATTGTTATGTGATGGGAAATTATATTGATGTTGTAGCTCTCCAGGAGACAGGGGCTAGGAGGTGAATGCTTATTGAAGTTAAATGTCAACAAGGATTTCACCTTTTCGCCACAAGTAACATAAGAAGGTCGTCGATTTATGTTAAGAATATACCAGCAGAGTTTGTGGAACCACCGTCAGAAACACAGGGTACAGAGCAGAGCCGTCTTACCGCATGGTCCCGAGGGGCACTTGCCCGGGGCCCTACGAGCATATGACATGTTCGTTATGGAAGGAAATTTTGTAAATATCTATGTCTTGTTGCAAGCACACTTATATACTATAACTCTACATCCTGGTGTGGGACTAAATACTAAATATTTAAGATATATATATTTCCAGGTGAATAAGCCTTTCAGCTGAAATGAAACGTAATGTTTTGAGTGGAGCACAGAAGAGGAAGAGAGCTGCAGAGGAGAAGGAGAAATTAGGAAATCTACCAAAATTAACATCGTGTCAACACAGATGCAACGACAGCCACTCTAACCATTCCATCAGATATAGCATCCACATCAGCATCCACTCCTGCAATGTCACCTCACCCACTAGTACTGCTCCTTCAGATATAGCATCCACATCTATATCCATTCCTGCTACCAATCATCCAGTTTCAGCAGACATACCATCATTGCCTGTTGCTGCTGCTGGTGGCATTTTACAAGAGGAAATGCCCGAATTTGTAACTGTACAGCAGTTTGCAATCCAAGAGACAGATCCGGGGCTCTGTAACATTAAAGATACTGACACACTAGATTACTGGATTCGTAGTGGGCCGTCATCATGTCAGAATCATGATAGCAACCATTCAAACTCACGCAGAGTGTATTAAACAGCTGGAATAGAGAATATGAAGGCGAGGTATTTATCAAACAATGTGTTCAAATGAGAACTGCGGAATGGCGAATATGTAAAACATGAATGGCTACTCTATTCACCATCATAAGGTAGTTTGTACTGCTTTGTAAGCTGCATTTTGTCCAAGGAAGAACCTCCCTTTGCTACATTCGGGTTCAATGACTGGAAGCACAACAATGTTATTGTAGAACATGAAAATGGAGAAGAACATCGATATTGTATGATAGCATATTTGATAAGGTATAAAGAAACTGGAAGTGTAGATGCCTTTTTGCTTGAGCAATATCGCTCAGAGCAGGAATATTGGCATAAAGTGTTGACACGGGAGGTTATTGTAATTCTCATTCTTGCCTCTAGTGGTTTGTCATTTTGTGGAGAAAATCAGATAATTATGTCAGCGGCAACAACGGCAACTATTTAGGCATACTAGAGCAGTTAAGTTAATTTGACTCCTTTCTTGGAAGAACATCTGAAAAATGAGTGGAAGTCTTGGAAAAGGGAATCCATCATATTTATCTGCAAATATTTGTGAGGAATTTATTGAATTAATGAGACAACAGGTTCTTTGTACTATTTTCGAAGAAGTAAAAGAGACAAAGTTTTATTCAATTAGTGAAGATTCCACTCCAGACATCTTACAAACAGATCAACTGACATTTACTGTCCGACACATTATAGACTGTGAGCCTGTGGAAGGTTTCTTGATGTTCATCCGACTCTTTTCTCATGGAGCAAAGGATCTAACAGACACTGTCGTGGATTTTCTTAATGAGAACAAAATTCCACTATCAAACTGCCGAGGTCAGTCATACGATAATGCCTCAAATACGTCTGGACGATATTCTGGATTGCAAGCACGGATTCATCAACTCCATGAGTTTGCCATCTATGTTCCCTGTGCTGGACACAGCCTGATCTTGATAGGAGTAAAAGCAGCAGAGTGTTGTCTAGACTGTCAAATTCTTTGACTTTGTTCAGCATCTGTATTCATTTTTTGCTGGTTCTACTCATCGCTGGAATGTATTTATATTATCTTTAGGAAACGATTTTGTGGTGAAGCGTCTGTGTGACACACGCTGGTCAGCACATGTTGATGGTGTTCATGCTCTGTGTGCGGGGTTTAGTAAAAATAAAACATGCACAGGATTCTCTATCAGCTGACAATAACCCGCAAGTGAATACAAGGAGAGAGGCAGAAGGACTGAGCAAAAAAACGGAAAACCTGGAAACAAACTTTCTCACAATTCTTTGGAATAACATGCTAGAAAGAATGAACAAAATAAACAAGGTTATCTTGAGATGATTTCGGGGCTTTAGTGTCCCCGCGGCCCGGTCCTAGACCAGGCCTCCACCCCCAGGAAGCAGCCCGTGACAGCTGACTAACTCCCAGGTACCTATTTACTGCTAGGTAACAGGGGCATTCAGGGTGAAAGAAACTTTGCCCATTTGTTTCTGCCTCGTGCGGGAATCGAACCCGCGCCACAGAATTACGAGTCCTGCGCGCTATCCACCAGGCTACGAGGTCCTGCAATCAAAGGATGTGAACATCCGTGTTGCCACGTATCTTCTTGAGTCTATGAAAACATGTCTTTAGGAGACTAGAGACAAATTTAATGAATATAATAATTCATTGTATCGGGGGACATGAAGCCAGAGTGTAGTCATACACGTTTGGCTTTTATCGAGGGTCTCCATTCCCCCAAGGCCGAATTACTGACCCCGCCCAGGATGCATCATCACAACAAGCTGACTAACTCCTGAGTACCTACTCACTGCTAGGTGAACAGTGGCATTAGATGAAAGGAGATGTGCCCGAATGTGCATTTCTGTCCTGCCCGGGATTCGAACCCGGAATTCTCGATTGTGCGTTGAGAAGGAACCCGACTGTACTACCGGGACCAGCTTTGAATATGAATTCATTGCCAGGAGTATGTGTCCAGATACAGATTACAGTGATGGGGGAAAAAAGGAACGAAAACGAAGTGTGTGTCTTAGTAGATATGTTGGATCAGCAGAAGAAATACTTCTCATTAAAACAGAAATTCAAGGTGGAAACTTTACTTCCTATTCCATACACACTAATCTTTGAACTGACAAAACATGCAGAGGCTTATACACAGATTGGAAATCTGTTTTCTTTATTCAGTGAATTGAAAACCATTGTTTCTGATGCACTAGAGAGAAAGTGTGAACATCTGGCTAATAAGAATCACAAAGACCTGAATTATAATGACCTTTTAAATGAATGTGAGCATCTCAAGCAGTACATGGCTCTTGGTGAAAATTGTGAGACTCTCCCTGCACTGTACAGAAAAATAATTTCGAACAATTTGAAATCTGTATTCCCGAATATTGAAATTGCACCCAGAGTGCATTCATCATGTGTATGATGGTGACCAACTGTACAGGAGAACGTTCTTTTCCAAGACTGAAACTTATGAAAAAATGTGCTTCGTAGCACAATGGGGCAGCATCGTTTGAACACTCGTAGTAATTTCATACTGTGCCATCTAATCTGTTTAGCTTACTAAGTATTATTGGTTTTCCAAAGCCATGTGTATTGTTCAAAAGTTTATCATGTTGATTAGTTGCTGCTCTACATCATGATTTTAATGTTTTAACGCGAGTTTTGTTGAAGTGCAAATAAAATAAATATACATTTAATATTATCAACCATTTATTTTTTTATACCTGTGAGTGGTTGTCATCGGGGACCCAGAACACTGTTCTGGGCCCATAATGCTGTTAAGACGGTCTTGGTATAAGGAGTGTCTGTTAAATTATCATCAATGGAAGGGGAGTTTATTGTATGTTAATTTGCTCGAAACGCTGTGTGTATTAGTGGCTTTAGGCATACTATGTACTAGCTCTATCTAGAAATCCAACATTTTGTTGGATTTCAACACAAGCCTTGGGATAGTGGGAAGTATTAATGATAATGGGGTCAAGTGGTTCCAATTTCTACAAGATCATCCAGCTACCTGTCTCTTGGGAAACAGTGAACAACTCACATCAGGGAAGGACGGCCTGACTATGCCTGCATTTTAAACTTTCACGGGTTATGGGGAAGGCTCGGGTTGTTCGGGAACTACTTAGTGACCACTTTGCCTTGTATGCTGAATTACCATTAGGGAAAAACACGTCCAATTTCAAAGAAAAATATTAAATATTAATAAAGATAAGAAAAATTATTTTATTCAAAATATGGAAGACTAGTATCAACAATTCACCTCTCTCTGCGTTGATAACTTTTATGAGGACATGGTCGAGAACATATATTCACTCTGTACTAGTTTCTATAACAGGTGCAGGGGAAGCAAGATACATGGGTCTAAGAAATTTAAATATTCCAATGATCAGCAAGTCAAGAGGTGGGAGAAATTGTTGGGATGTCCACACGAAGAATGGTTAAAAAATAGAATGAGGGATGAAGAGAAAAATACTATGTTGGAAGTCGCTAGGGAATGCAGTCAGGTCAGGAAGGAGGCGCGGGACAGATACTGGCAAGACTTTGCTTAATTCATTGGTAATAATAAGAACCTTAAACACATACGGAGAGAAGTAAACAAAATCAGGGGCTGTAAGACCATTTTCATAGATCATCCAGATCAGGGAAAGGTTGCTAATGAGTTGGTAGACAAATGGGCTATTACTACTAGTATGGAGTCCTTATTTGAAGACACGAGATACACCATTGATTCATGGGAAAATATTAGAAATGGAGTACTTTATGTACTTTAAATACAGGACCAGCAACATGCACTGAGATAACTTGCGATGAGCTATTTGATGCTATTTTAAGTGGCAGCTCTACTGCTACGGAAGGAGCAGCATTCTTAATTATTTAATAGGAATGAAACCTAATCCCTTACTTGATTTGTTTAATATGAGTTATATGGAGGGAAAATTACCAAGGAAATGGAAGGAGGCTGTCATCATTCTTATACCTAAGTCAAACGAAGGCTACAGGCCTGAATCCTTAACATCCTGCCTTTGTAGAATGATGGAAAGGATCATGTTAAATAGGCTACTCTACCTTGTAGGAGATAACTTGTCCAATAACCTCTTTGGTTTTATCATGGGCAATAGTACTGCGGACTGTCTCATAAAGAGTTTGTCTAATGTGGATGACAATTGTAGAGTTTTGATTGATCTGCAAGGAGCAGTTGATAAAGACAATGGGGAAGTAATCTTATACGAATTAACCAATCTGGGAATAACAGGGAGATTGCTACATTGGATACGAGATTATGTATAAGGGAGAAAAGGTCAGGTGTATTACCAAGAATACATGTGTAAGGAAAGGATGTTTCAGTTTGTTACGGCCCTACTGGGACGCAACCGGGTTCTTTTCTGATGGTACTAGTTTTTTGGGTATCCGGCCCCAAGTTAGTAGAGGCTTTCAAGGGGTGAGCTCCGTAACGCAAGTAAAATCAATGGGGGAGGTACATTAAATACACAAGTATAATAAATTATATGTATATTCCTTTCCCACCACCATATGTAAATTAAAGTCACAAAAGGGAATTATTACTACACAGTATTTACATCTTCGTCTTCCTCTGAAGACACTGGATACATGGCGATGCTCACTCTGGGTAGTCTTTCCTGGTTTCCTCTTCCGTGGCCCCAGAACCCACGATGAATCCAACCCTGGCCCCAGGCCAGCCAAATTACAATCCCACTGGGGGCCTCGTTGTGATGGCATACAACCACAGTCCAGCCTGTAGCTACTAGTGAGCCTCGCTGTTAGGCCATTCCACGACTAATACTAGGGTTGCGAGCCCTAGGCAGGAGCCTCGTGTGACTCGCTGCTCACGATGAATCTACCCTGGCCACAGGCCAGCCAAATTACAATCCCACTGGGTGCCTCATCGTGATGGCCTAGAACCACAGTCCAGTCATCCTCACTAGTACCTCACTAGCGGGCAGGTACTAGTGAGCCTCGCTGTTAGGCCACTCCACGACTAATACTAGGGTTGCGAGCCCAAGGCAGGAGCCTCGTGTGACTCGCTAGTCACTCTCCTCGGTCGGCACCGCAGTGGGTGGTCTCTTCCACCAGCCAGCCCCGGATACGGCAAATCCCGTTACTGCCACTCCTCAGGCAGGCAATCACACACTCAGCAGAGTTCTTCCGGGGGTGGCTCACAGCTTCTACAAAGGAGACTGGTGAAGAGACCTTGGCTGCCTTGGGTAGACTGATTCAGTGTACCTCACAGGCGTCCTAGGTTGACTCTGAAAGCAGACACGTCATCAGTTCTGGGGACACTACATGGGACCACTAGGAAACATCACTTACTAGCTTAGACACAAACGTCCACCTCTTCGCTCCATAGATGGCGTTCACTGTCTAAGCGCCACCTCACCAGAGGTCAGCAGCGGCTACGTCACGAGCCGACTAGGACAGGCATCCAGCACTTATTGCCGGCATCTGCCATCATCAGTAGATGGCGTTGTCCATGTTGTGGGGTTTTCGGGAGAGGACTCACAGATGGCGTGGACTACATGGCTTCGTGCTCGGGCGAGGAATTTTGGTTCGTAACACAGTTATGTACCCCCCAAGAATTACAGGGTTTAAAGTCCCACTTTATTAAATGTATTAATAGACACATTAACATCTGAGATGTATCCTCCAGGGGTCACGACGATCATATATGCTGATGGCATTCTTATCCATAAGAACATATGAACCTGAGAATGAAGGTAACTGCTGAAGGTCTATTGGCCCATACGAGGCAGCTACTATTATAACCACCCAATCTCATATATATGTCTAACCAACGCTTGAAACAATCAAAGTATCCTACTTCTATTATGTTACATGGTAAATGGTTCCACAAATCAACCTCCCTGTTATGGAACCAGTATTTACTCCAGGTCTTTCATAAATCTAAATTAAGCTTTATCAGTCTTTCTTCATATGACAGCTTTCTAATTTGTAGAATTAACTTCGTCACCCTACGCTGGATGCATTCTAGTGAATATATATCCATTCTATAGTATCGCGACCAAAACTGAAGTGTATAATCTAAATGGGGCCTAACCAGAGCAAGATGTACCTGAAGAAAAACACCACCAGGTGTCTTATTATTAACGCATCGATAAACATATCCCAGTGTCCTTATTATGCCTTATTACGAACTAAATAATAAATTATTATTTAATAAGGCCTGTTTGCCAAATTACGAGCATTTATGCATTGATTGTTTGGTTTTAAATTCTTACTATTCATAATTCTCAGATCCCTTTCGCAATCCGACTTTGCAATCTCAACACCATCTAGCTCGTATCTCGATCGTATATTTACAAGGTACTTCTGGTAACAAAATTCAAACTGCTCCTAACAAACATGGTTTAATTTGTCACAAGTTAGGTTTAGTTATTAATGCAGACAAAACCAAATATGAGTATAGGAAACGACAAAGTATAGCACTTACTCTAAATGGTAAGGAACTGAGCCGTGTTCAGAAGTACAAGTATCTGGGCATGTATGTTGCATACACATGCCAGAGTAAAAATACTGAAATAAATCATATTAACAACTTATGTAGAGCCCGACAGCATCCTCTCAAGGAGCTAGCATTTTCTGGTGCAGGTGTTGGGGTGCCTATCTTGCGTATATAATGCATAAGCACTGTTCGGGCCCTGATAGATTATGCAGCACCCGTTTTTGTCTTACACAGGGCAAGGCAGAACTACTTACAAAACATCCGGTAGATCAGAACCCCTGATACAGAACGAAGCTATGAGGATTATTCTCGGATGTCAAAGAAATACAATGATTAAAATAATGAGAGTGAAATTAAACTTAGAGTGTGTGTGATAGAGTCCATGACATTAACACTAGAGTTTCTATTCGCTTCATGAGAGGAGGGGATAAGCTCTTTCAAAGCGTTCAGAATTGCCTGAATGACGTACGCACTTCCAGGAAATGGAGAGAGTCACGCTACACAAGGGAATTAGTTAATGACCCCAGGGAATATGATGTACACGACTGCTGCAAACCCTCTCGACAGTGTAATAGGTTTGCTCCCTAAAAATTACAGAAAATAGAAATTGAAATTGTACCCCTCAAGGTGAAAAAAGAGTCATCATGAACCGGGACAATTACGGTGTTTGTATGGAAGCATGATATCTCGGTTACCAAGAAGCAATAGTTTACATGCATATTGTGACGGGTTGGTGGCGGAGGATGGCAGGGCAGGGTGTGGTGTCCTAATAAGGCAATATACTGTGTTTGGAACTGTAAACAGAAAAATTGAGCTTCGACCAAGTAATTAAATATCGTCCACACAAGCTGAACTACAGGCCATTCTGGCAAGTTTGGAGGAAGTATGTCAAGACGAAAAAGATGTTTTCGTATTTGTCAATGGCCGAGGACCACTGCTTAAACAGTCGAAATTCAATCGTCATGTCCTTAGTTGAGGATTGTAAGAAAAGCATAAATGAGATACAGCTCAAGGGTTACAGTGTAAAATTCATGTGGATTCCATCTCATGAAGGAATAGTGCTCAAGGAGGTGGCGGATGAAGTGGCCAAACTCGCCATACCAAATCCACAAGTTGACATTGAATGTTTTAGCAATGAAACAAATAAGAAGCAAATTAAGAAATATTTAGGCACAAACAGAAGTAGCGAGGAGAGGCATAATGTATGAGGGAAGTCAAACCATGCAAAACAACGTGTGTGTAAGTTAAAACACCAATTTTACTTATGGGAAAAGGAAAAATGCTTGGAGCGACTCTGAACACATGCGTTCAGGCATGGGTACAAATATTACTGGGAATACGGAACAGGTGTTAATGATAATGAAAAGAAGTGTAAACTATGTGGTATGTTAAGGTCTCACACCCTCACCCATTATGTTCTCGATTGCTCGTTGAACAATGTATATAGAAACGCTGAGATAAGAACTGTTCGTGAACAAATAGCCTGGATGTGTTACAACAGAAAGATTGATGATATTCTGGAGAGATATAAGAATTTTACACCAAGACTGCAACTTTGTTGAATTGTCTGAATATATTTTGCAAATTGTCTGTGTACCTAGTCATACAAGTATTTGTACTCACCTAGTTGATGTTGGGTACAAATACCCAATGAAGAAATTGGGTGTGTTGGGTACTAATTGTGTGAACGTCTGGTAACATACTGCATGTGTAAAGGAAGAAATGTGAATGTTTATCACTCAGAATGTTCAGTAATATGTTGATTGTTTGTCATGTGTGTCTATATATATATGAACACGTTGTGCTGAACGGGGTGAGGAATAGCTTGAGCTACCTCATCCCTCTGTGTGTATTTATGCCTAAATAAACTTATTTCAATTTTAATTTAATTTCAGTTTCAAAAGTACTGGCTCTCTAATCAACAGTTCCTAACAGAGTAGGGGCTCTCTAATCAACAGTTCCTAACAATATATGGGCCCTCTGGTCATCTGATACCTGACTACAACCATCACCACATATCTGACACCACCACCATCACCACACATCTGATACACCACCGTACCACCACAACTACCAAGAAAAATCAGATCGTTACACCCAGACGTTTGACACCACCACCACCACCACCACCACCAGACGTCTGATTCACCACCAACATTCTCTCAAGTGATAACGGTGGGTTGTTTGTCTTCTGAGAGCCAGTATGTCCTGCGCGACACAGATGAGGTCTCTCCTCGTCTCCAGGACTTATCACCGTCATTACCAATGCCGGACTTACTTTTTGGACTCCAACATCACACACAATAAATTTTATTTCCTCAGCTTCAAATTATATATTTTACTGCATTTGTTTTTAGTAGAAACAATATTTATATATTTGTGTACATATATATATATATATATATATATATATATATATATATATATATATATATATATATATATATATATATATATATATATATATATATATATATATGCACAGACTTTCCTAATAACCGCAAGCTGAAGTTTATAACTTTTAAACACTCAACCCACCAGGAGACTCGAACCCTGACCCACAGAGTAGCAGGTACACATTGTATCCACTGCTTTGAAGTATGGTGCAGTGGATACAATGTGTACCTGCCACACTGTGGGCCAGGATTCGAGTCTCCTGGTGGGTTGAGTGTTAAAAAGTTTGTTCGCATTTGTGTTCCTCACGTGTGCCCCAAAGAATGAGGTGATTTGGTAAAATGCTATGCCCAAGATTACTATCCGAGTGCCGGCGGTGGGGTGGTTCAAATAGCCTCGGCTATCACCTCATTATGTCCGGTCGTGATGGTCAAGTGGATTAAGGCGTCTTGTACATACCAGTTGCGTTGCTCCTGGGAGTATGGGTTCGAGTCACTTCTGGGGTGTGAGTTTTCAGTTGCATATTGTCCTGGGGACCATTCAGGCTTGTTCGCATTTGTGTTCCTCACGTGTGCCCCAAAGAATGAGGTGATTTGGTAAAATGCTATGCCCAAGATTACTATCCGAGTGCCGGCGGTGGGGTGGTTCAAATAGCCTCGGCTATCACCTCATTATGTCCGGTCGTGATGGTCAAGTGGATTAAGGCGTCTTGTACATACCAGTTGCGTTGCTCCTGGGAGTATGGGTTCGAGTCACTTCTGGGGTGTGAGTTTTCAGTTGCATATTGTCCTGGGGACCATTCAGGCTTGTTCGCATTTGTGTTCCTCATGTGTGCCCCAAAGAATGAGGTGATTTGGTAAAATGCTATGCCCAAGATTACTATCCGAGTGCCGGCGGTGGGGTGGTTCAAATAGCCTCGGCTATCACCTCATTATGTCCGGTCGTGATGGTCAAGTGGATTAAGGCGTCTTGTACATACCAGTTGCGTTGCTCCTGGGAGTATGGGTTCGAGTCACTTCTGGGATATATATATATATATATATATATATATATATATATATATATGTCGTACCTAGTAGCCAGAACGCACTTCTCAGCCTACTATGCAAGGCCCGATTTGCCTAGTAAGCCAAGTTTTCCTGAATTAATATATTTTTTCTAAATTTTTTCTTATGAAATGATAAAGCTACCCATTTCATTATGTATGAGGTCAATTTTTTTTTATTGGAGTTAAAATTAACATAGATATATGACCGAACCTAACCAACCCTACCTAACCTAACCTAACCTATCTTTTTAGGTTAGGTTAGGTTAGGTGGCCGAAAAAGTTAGGTTAGGTTAGGTTAGGTAGGTTAGGTTGTCGAAAAACAATTAATTCATGAAAACTTGGCTTATTAGGCAAATCAGGCCTTGCATAGTAGGGTGAGAAGTGCGTTCTGGCTACTAGGTACGACATATATATATATATATATATATATATATATATATATATATATATATATATAAAGGGTACCACCTCTGGTGCAAGTGTAGGGACCCATAGCCTCGGAGAAGAAAATGAAGAGTACTCAGAGAAGACCTTTTGGATCCTCACTGAACACCTTGATATTTTCTTCTCCTACCACCCCTATTCTTTTGGTATGTGTGCATATTCATCTAACTTCATTTGAAAATGTCATTACACAAAAAAAGTTACAATATTGATTACATGCAGGGTACAAGGCTGCTTGTCACAAGTTGAACAGCTCCTCCAGCTCCTCATATGGCGGGCAAGAACCATGAATGCAGTGAGCATTTCCACTCTGGATTGCCACACTAAGGCGCTGAAAAAGAAAATTGGCAGCTCTAGGGTCTCTAGTTTTTTCGATTAGCTTAGACCCCAACTCCTTCAAAAAGCTAGCAGCACTTTTACCCCAGGCACCAAGTGTCTCTGAGGCAATGGGGACAAAATTGTAGTGGTGCTCAAGGTCTCTGTATTTACGTGACTTGGCCGCTTCCCGGTGATTGGCAGAACCTCCTGCTTGTGTAGCACTGAAGTCAACATAGGTATTGGCTAAAGTTGAAACGCAAGTGTAGTCCCACACCAACTGTCTACCATTCTTCCAGGGGTTCACCGTAATTCCGTCTGGGCGACCGACAGGCTCATCAGAGTTGCGGGACATTAGGTAACGGGGCTCTCTCTCTCTGCTGGACAACCGGCTGTGGTAAGGCTTCTCTTAATAATGTCATTGACCTCGCCGTGTCTTGCATGCCATCCTCCTGTTTTTTGGCAGAGAAGGCCATGCCGTCCGTATCTGTCGGCCACTGCCTCGCCGCAAAAACACCTGTATTCGGTGTGGATTGGGGCAGCGAGGTGGAGAGCCACGGCAATTCGGAGGGCCTGCGGTGTGAGACGCGTGTCGGTTGCTGACATTGGGGTTGCTAATAGGAAATCACCTGCATGGGGAGCTGCTACAGCTCTAAGTCGGGCAGTGTTATGTGGTGTTGTTGCAGCTTCTTGCAAAGTTGCATATATATATGTATATATATATATATATATATATATATATATATATATATATATATATATATATATATATATATATATATAAGCTGTTATTAATTTTCTTTTGTATATTTTCCACTCTACGGAAATACCTTCATTTGGAGGTTGAAGAAACACTAGAACACTTAATCTTTCCATTGTTCGACGTTTCGTCAGGAATGTGACATCTTCAGGAGTACACTGTTGAACTGACTGCTGAATCTCGAATTAATTTCTTCTTGATTTAGACACACATATTATATATAAATATAAACATTGATGGCTTACCCGGCTTAGCCTGGGTCTCTCCGTTTTCCCCTACCCTCTCCCATCCTCTCTCATCCAATCACCCTTTCTCTTCTAATCTCACCCCCCCCCCACTTCCCTCTCTCATCATTGGTCCCCCTAACCCCCAACTCTCTCCCATTAGTCGTACACACAAACACACACACACAAATCAGGTAACTCATAAATTACTGAAATCCAATTCGGCCGTTGAAGTTACGACGACGTCTCTGTGGATTCCCCCCAATAGTAAACACCGTTTATTGGATATTTCAGCCTCGTTACCTCAGTGTGAAGGTTTTGTCGCCCAGAGCCCGATCATACTCGGGGGAATTGGTGAGGGACTCTTTCAGTAGACATTCTTTTGCTTTGGTTGTACAAGACGGTATTTCTCCAGTTATACAGTAAATAACACTACATCCCTCCCATGTAGAACTGAAATATTACAGCCCTCCCATGTAGAACAGTAACACTACTGCCCTCTCATGTAGAACAGTAACACTACTGCCCTCCCATGTAGAACAGTAACACTACTGCCCTCTCATGTAGAACAGTAACACTACTGCCCTCTCATGTAGAACAGCAAGCATTACTACACCCCTCATGTAGAACTACAAGCATTACTACACCCCTCATGTAGAACAGCAAGCATTACTACACCCCCTCATGTAGAACTACAAGAATTACTACACCCCCTCATGTAGAACAGCAAGCATTACTACACCCCCTCATGTAGAACAGCAAGCATTACTACACCCCTCATGTAGAACAGCAAGCATTACTACACCCCCTCATGTAGAACAGCAAGCATTACTACACCCCCTCATGTAGAACAGCAAGCATTACTACACCCCTCATGTAGAACTACAAGCATTACTACACCCCTCATGTAGAACTACAAGCATTACTACACCCCTCATGTAGAACAGCAAGCATTACTACACCCCTCATGTAGAACAGCAAGCATTACTACACCCCTCATGTAGAACAGCAAACATTACTACACCCCCTCATGTAGAACAGCAAGCATTACTACACCCCTCATGTAGAACTACAAGCATTACTACACCCCTCATGTAGAACTACAAGCATTACTACACCCCTCATGTAGAACAGCAAGCATTACTACACCCCTCATGTAGAACAGCAAGCATTACTACACCCCTCATGTAGAACAGCAAGCATTACTACACCCCCTCATGTTGAACAGCAAACATTACTACACCCCCTCATGTTGAACAGCAAACATTACTACACCCCTCATGTTGAACAGCAAACATTACTACACCCCCTCATGTTGAACAGCAAACATTACTACACCCCTCATGTTGAACAGCAAGCATTACTACACCCCTCATGTAGAACAGCAAGCATTACTACACCCCCTCATGTTGAACAGCAAACATTACTACACCCCCTCATGTTGAACAGCAAACATTACTACACCCCCTCATGTTGAACAGCAAACATTACTACACCCCTCATGTAGAACAGCAAGCATTACTACACCCCCTCATGTAGAACAGCAAACATTACTACACCCCTCATGTAGAACAGCAAGCATTACTACACCCCCTCATGTAGAACAGCAAGCATTACTACACCCCTCATGTAGAACAGCAAGCATTACTACACCCCCTCATGTAGAACAGCAAGCATTACTACACCCCTCGTGTAGAACAGCAAGCATTACTACACCCCCTCATGTAGAACAGCAAGCATTACTACACCCCTCGTGTAGAACTACAAGCATTACTACACCCCTCATGTAGAACTACAAGCATTACTACACCCCCTCATGTAGAACAGCAAGCATTACTACACCCCTCATGTAGAACAGCAAGCATTACTACACCCCTCATGTAGAACAGCAAGCATTACTACACCCCCTCATGTAGAACAGCAAGCATTACTACACCCCCTCATGTAGAACAGCAAGCATTACTACACCCCTCGTGTAGAACTACAAGCATTACTACACCCCCTCATGTAGAACTACAAGCATTACTACACCCCTCGTGTAGAACTACAAGCATTACTACACCCCCTCATGTAGAACTACAAGCATTACTACACCCCTCGTGTAGAACTACAAGCATTACTACACCCCCTCATGTAGAACAGCAAACATTACTACACCCCCTCATGTAGAACTTCAAGTATTAACACACCTCTAACGCAGAGCAGCAAACGACACTGCATCAAACTGCTGTTGATTTAAAAGCAGTTCTCATTATATTTTGCAACAAGTTGGAAAATTTTCCTTCGGATTAATTGAATGCAAATACTCATTATGCTCCTGTCAGTTTACTTTTTTAATTTCGATATTTAGCGATGGTGTTTTCCGGCGGGGCGTCGTCATCAAGAATGTTTACTCTGATGACTGTGACTTGGAGATGGTGAAGCCTCGGTCTTCATCCTTCCTCACTCCTGGCGTCGAGTATCAGATGTCTTTATTGGTTTTGTTGTTGACTGTAAGTGTTGGTTTGGTCGGTGTGTGCATGTGTGGTTCGTGCTTGTGTGTATTATTCACCTAGTTGTGTTTGCGGGGGTTGAGCTTTGCTCTTTCGGCTCGCCTCTCAACTGTCAATCAACTGTTTACTAACTACTTTTTTTTGTTCCACACCACACACACACACACACACACACACACACACACACACACACACACACACACACACACACACACCAGGAAACAGCCCGTGACAGCTGACTTACTCCATGGTACCTATTTACTTCTAGGTAACAGGGTCATTCAGGGTGAAAGAGGCTTTGCCCATTTGTTTCCGCCCTCACCGGGAATCGAAAACCGGTCCACAGGACTACATATCCAGCATACTGTCCACTCAGCCACCAGTATCCTACACTGGCTTCAATGGTGTGTGTGTGTGTGGTGTGTGTGTGTGTGTGTGTGTGTGTGTGTGTGTGTGATCTCACCTAGTTGTGCTTGCGGGGGTTGAGCTCTGGCTCTTTGGTCCCGCCTCTCAACTGTCATTCAACAGGTGTACAGGTTCCTGAGCCTATTGGGCTCTATCATATCCACACTTGAAACTGTGTATGGAGTCAGCCTCCACCACATCACTTCCTAATGCATTCCATTTGTCAACCACTCTGACACAAAAAAAGTTCTTTCTAATATCTCTGTGGCTCATTTGGGCACTCAGTTTCCACCTGTGTCCCCTAGTGCGTGTGCCCCTTGTGTTAAACAGCCTGTCTTTATCAACCCTGTTAATTCCCTTGAGGATCTTGAATGTGGTGATCATGTCCCCCCTAACTCTTCTGTCTTCCAACGAAGTGAGGTTTAATTCCCGTAGTCTCTCCTCGTAGCTCATACTTCTCAGCTCGGGTACTAGTCTGGTGGCAAACCTTTGAACCTTTTCCATTTTAGTCTTATGCTTGACTAGATATGGACTCAATGCTGGTGCCGCATACTCCAGGATTGGTCTGACATATGTGGTATATAATGTTCTGAAAGATTCCTTACACAAGTTTCTAAAGGCCGTTCTTATGTTAGCCAACCTGTCATATGCTGCTGCTGTTATCCTCTTGATGTGAACATCAGGAGACAGGTCTGGCGTGATATCAACCCCCAGGTCTTTCTCTCTCTCGGACTCTTGAAGTATTTCATCTCCCAAGTGATACCTTGTATCTGGTCTCCTGCTTCCTACCCCTATCTTCATTACATTACATTTGCTTGGATTAAACTCTAACAGCCATTTGTTCGACCATTTCTGCAGCTTGTCCAGGTCTTCTTGAAGCCTCAAGCTGTCCTCCTCTGTCTTTATCCTTCTCATAATTTTGGTGTGTGTGTGTGTGTGTGTGTGTGTGCGTGTGTGTGTGTGTGTGTGTGTGTGTGTGTGTGTGTGTGTGTGTGTGTGTGTGTGTGTGTGTGTGTGTGTGTGTGTGTGTGTACTCACCTATTTGTACTCACATATTTGTGCTTGCAGGATCGAGCATTGACTCTTGGATCCCGCCTTTCGAGCCATCGGTTGTTTACAGCAATGACTCCGGTCTCATTTCCCTATCATATCTAGTTTTAAAATTATGAATAGAGTTTGCTTCCACAACCTGTTCCTTAAGTGCATTCTATTTTTCCACTACTCTCCTGCTAAAAGAAAACTTCCTAACATCTCTGTGTCTCATCAGCGGGGGTTTCCAGCTTCCACCCATTTCCCCCTCGTTCTGTTACTATTTCGTGTGAACATTTCGTTTATTTCCACTCTGTCAATTCCCCTGAGTATTTCTCCTCTAAGAATTTTGTAAGTAGTGATCATGTCTCCTCTTACTCTTCTGTCTTCCAGAGTCGTGAGGTGCATTTCTCGCAGCTTTTCCTCGAAACTCATGCCTCTTAGTTCTGGGACTAGCCTAGTGGCATACCTCTGAACTTTTTCCAGCTTCTTCTTATGCTTGACAAGGTACGGGCTCCATTCTGGGGCTTCATACCCCAGGATTTGTCCTACGTACGTGGTATACAAGGTTCTGAATGATTCCTTACACAGGTTCCTGAAGGTAGTTCTGATGTTAGCCAGCCTTGTGTGTGTATGTGTATATCTGTGAACACATGCGTGTGAACAAGCAAACAAAAAAGCATTTTAATGCGTATTCAGAATAATCTCATAAGCACAGGCACTATATAACATTTATATGCAAATACTCTAACATACGCGCTAAATATACTTATAAAAATATGATCCAATATTCGAGTTCGAACATACTCGATATAGATGTTGATTAATATTTTCCAGGAAATAGAAGTTGATCAATGCTTTCCCGATTGAAGATGTTGATTTACAAATTGCCTCAATATAGAATTTGATGAAAACATTCCCATTCCACAGAAACTACAAAAAAAAAACGGAAATTGAAAAGTTACAAGAGTGTAGTGTAACAACATTTCCTTGCCATTTATGAGCTACAAATATCCCCCCTAGGACAATCAGAAAGAATCCTGATCTCTCTGATAGTCCTGGCTGACGTACCTGGCAAGGGGAAATTATGGATTTTTTTTTGTTTAAATCTCTTATTAACGAACATTGTGTTTCCAAAATTTTATTGCTTTCTCGTATGCCACTCTTAATGCAGCGTAATTAGGACAGAAAATTTGTTTCATCGTGAGAGGACATTATACAGAGTTATGTAAAAACTGTTTGTGTGTTGTATATTTTTTCAGAAGACATGCTTTCCAGAGGAGCCCTTTGTAGAAAACGGCCAGTATGACCTGCACAAAATTACTTAAAAAAAATCTTGAAAAGAATGAATACATGCGGACTGGATTTTATATATATATATAATATAATATATATATATATATATATATATATATATATATATATATATATATATATATATATATAATATGTTGTTGAATATGACCGAAAAGGTAAGATTAATTATTCTAACACGAATTTTCTCAATATTTCTTGTTTTTCTTCATTGTCGGTGGTTATAAGAATATCAATTCTCCAAAATTCATTTTTTTTAATGGTCTGACGCATGAACGCGTTTCGTAATGCTTATTACATTTTCAAAGACTTAATTTACACACAGATTCATTGAACTTATACTAATTTTGGGTGAGGTGATATGGTACAAAAGTTTTGGGTGAGGTGAACAAACTTATAACAAACACAAGACAGGACTCGAAACAATAGGTATAAATTGGATATGAGAACTTCAGATGGCCTGTTGGCACATACTTCCTCTTGTTGCTTCCATATTGGTTCGGGGTCTTGAAGTGGGTAGAATATAGTTATTCATTAATTGGCTGTTGATTGCTGGTGTTGACTT